>JADRCD010185934.1:1525-22055 GCA_019843815.1 Montemys delectorum | reverse complement strand
CCCCCCCCACACACATACACACACATATATTTATTGTTTAGTGACAACCAGTCTGTGGCAGTGCAGTTATGTCACCTGGATCAGTTCTTACCCCTGTCAGGTTTCCTTCAAGGGGTTGCTCTGTTAGGTTGGGGACAAAGGATGGTAGGACTGATACTGAGTTGTCACCATGCTGTTACAGTACCTACAACCAAGAATGGTCTTCATTGTTCTAATCAATGATCAGAGGTGGCCACCCTCTGATTTAATCTGAAATTATTGAAACCAGTCTTTCAAAACGGATGTTGGGTTTCAAACTCCTTTCCTAACCTGACCAGCCCATGCCCCTGTGGTCCTGACACCCCTAGTGTGGAAGGTTCTCGGGGTCTAATTGTCTGAGCCCACGTAGGGGAACCCTGGACAGATGAAGAACAGTAATGGTCAAGGACATAGTATGGGTATCCTGCTGATTTGGGCCTTAGCTTCATCATCTTACCAAAACTGAACACTAGAGATCCCAGTGTAATCACTCAAGACCCTTAAAGCAAAAGAAGAAAGGACAAGGAAGAGGAAGAGGAGGAAGAGGCTATTTCAAGGCATTCAGTCAACTGGGGCAAACAGAAATTTCTAGAAGGCTTTCTTTATCAAGTTACACTAGCAAACTGTCAGAAGGCAATGCTACCTGGTTTCTAACATTGCAGGTGCTGCCTTCTAGTTTGGGCTTAACTTCTTTCGTGACACACACCTAGACCAAGGCCCATGGCAGAGGCAATCTCACAATGAGAATGCTAAACATCCTGGCCAGTTCCACTCCAAGACTGCAGAGCAGCTGAGGAGCTACACAATGTGCTTTTGTTCAAATGGCAATTAGTAGAAATTATAGAACAGGGGCAGTGTCATTGTGCAAGGGATTCAGCCGAAGTCGACACAGACTGGTTTTCATTAGACCAGCCAAAAGCTACAGAACTCTTTTTTTAAAAAATTAAACAAGCTCTCAGCCTATTTGCTCGAGCTGTAACAATGCCGAGAAGTGTGCTTCCTCTTGCTTGGGACAGTACCTGGAGGATGCTCTGGGGGGGCTCTCTCTAAGTGTTGGGTCTATGATTGACAAATGTATTCAAGGGGAAATTGCTGGTGTGATTTTATTCATTATTAAGAAAATGAAGGAGCTGAATTGTGCTCTTGTAGCTCCTGAGCCAGTAATAATAGTATCTCCACTTATTTATTTTATTTTTAATGCAGACTTTGGAGTAGGAGAGTCCATCTTGGTCCCTGTGGTGTAGGAGAGCCTAAAGGTGATCAGAATAATTAAAGTGTAAGAAGGACTGGTATACTGGGAGTCGAAGAATCTCTGACTTACAAGACACTCAAGGCTCATTAGGTCTACCACTTGGTCAGCTTAGCCCTTCCACAGACATTAGGAAGAAAACTAGCATCCTTTCCTCGAAGCATCCCTTTCCATGCTTGAAGAAGATGCTGGGGCCAATGGCCTCAGGTCATCTCTACACTGAGCCCTTTCAATGTTTCAGCAACTCAGACCCTTCTGAGTCCCTTTTGTCTCCTCCTATCTAGATTTTCCTGCCTCTTGTACTACAACTGAACATGAATATGGTACCTAATTATAGGAAAGAAAAGACTAGATACTCTTTAACCACGTTCAGATTTTTTAAAGAGGCAAACATGGGACAATCTCCCAACTTTATAAGGAAATTTTAACAAACTGTGTCAAAATATGAAGTCTTTTTCCTGGTTGTTTTGTGTATTCCTATCGGGAGTCATTGCAAAAGGCCTTATGCCTAGGGCTTGAGAGCCTAGGCTGAATACACTGCCCACTTTTCCCTGGGTACCTAAGGGGTTGGTATGCAATATCCTTAACCCTGTCCCATTTCTGAGCATCAAGGCAGCAGGGCTCCCAGTTCCCAGTTCCAGAATGATGGGCATTGAACTTTCTGCTACAGAGGGTGAAGAGTCCTGTAGCTGTACAGCCTAAAATTCAATAGAGTACAACTGTTTTCCCTCCCAGGAAGAGGTCAGTATTCAGTATATTTGGCTGGATATGTTGGGACTCAGACAAGACGATTCCTAGGGTTCTGAGATCCCTTGCAGCTTAAATATACCTTGGAAAGAGAGATCATAATGGGGTGAGTCAACAACTTCCACGCTATTCTACACTTAAAGGAAAATCTGGAGAATTATCTGCCACATTTGAGATTCTCTCACCCCTAGCATAATAGTGGTTTTTTAAAGGTGTGTGTGTGTGTGTGTGTGTGTGTGTGTGTGTGTGTGTGTGTGTGTCCGTCCACATGGGTATGAGTACCCACAGGCACCAAAAGAAGGCATCAGATATCCTGGAGCGAGAGTTACTGGCCCTCTGATGTGGATGCTGAGAACTGAATTCCAGTCCTCTAGAAGAACAGTGTGTACTTCTAGTCTCTCCAGCCCTGACAGTATATATATTTCATGCTGCAGCAGGCATGAAACTCTATAAATCAGGATGGCCTTGAACTCAGAGATCTACCTGTCTATGTCTCCCCAAGCCCTGGAATTAAAGGCACTGTCTCCTCTGGGTTTGGTTGCTCATCCTTAACGAATTCTCCTCTATCCCCCATCTGTTTTCTGACCTCTCACAGCAGGAGAGGTAAGGCCCTCCCTTGTAACCTGAACAAGCTACATTTCCAAGGCAGGAGAGAAAAGGGGGAACTGTAGATTGTAGAACTAGTCCAGGCTCATTCCTTCGTATCCCAAGAACATCCTTATGTGTTCTGGGAGAAGATTAGCAGACTTGGTAGTGTTTCCAGGCTGAGGGAAACCCTTCACAAAGGTCCTGCATGGAGGTAGAAGATGGTGTCTTCCAGGAGAGGCCAAGGCTCTGAGGTAAGATTTGAACTCAAGGCCTCCTTTCTACACTTTGGTTCTATTCCCTCCTAATATGACTAGAGAAGTTGACCAAACCAAAGATATCAGGAATGAATCAATTCATTTACCTCTCCAACAAGTGGTTCAAGACATAAGTCACAATAAATGCAAGCGTGTCACACACTACAGCCAAATAAATATCCAAGGCACGTGCCTGAACAGGTGCGCTGGCATACTCTGTTCTGTTGTGGCTCACACAAATGATTGTGTTTATCCACAGCTTTCTACTTTCAACCACAGAATCCACTACATAAAAGTGTTTGTTGGGTCCAATTCACAAAATCAATCTATGTGTGAAAACAATTGGCTTTTGCTTCTGGAGCTTGTAGTTAAGGCTAAAGCCCTTGACTTCACAGCTCTCTCCATTTCTAATATGTAGAGCAGAAAAGTGTCAACCTCAGGAAGACCATTGAACATCCTCTTTTGCCAGGACCACAATGACATCACAGCCAGAGGCCCTTAGAGTCAGCACTGGGTTGGAGCCTGCTTTACTGTTGAATAGTGGGAGGCCTCAGAAGTCTCATAGCATCCCTATGCCTCGATCCTGTCTCCGAACCTGAATAGTGCTCAGGTTGTCTCTCTATAGTCTCTGAAAGCGTATCATTCTTTCCCCAGTCCACTTCTGTTTGCCATGGGGTTCTGTGAAAGCTGGGATGGTGCTGGTGTTCATGGGGCTTGATATATAGTGTGTGACAGACTCAGAGCAGTACCTGGGTCCTGGGTTACAGGAAGTCTGCACCATCACCATCCCCATGGTTATTACTCATGGTCCAAAAGGCCCTTGGCCTCAGACTCAGCTCTGCAGACCCTGAACGCCTCGCTGCCTGCTGGCAGCAGCCATCTGTTTCTAGGAGTTTCTCAGCAGTGGTGAGTTCTTGCCCATGGTAGAGAGTCTTAGTAATGACTCAGACACAATCCTAAACAGACTGCAAATATTCTTTTGATGGAAACAATGAGACACTATAAAACATAAGATTTCTTGAGGGGCCTGGAGATTTTTCTTGTTTATAGTCAGTCATGTTTTTAACCATTTAGGAAGCAATTATAATGTAACTCTTCTCTGTCATCACAACTAAGATTTCCTCCAGATGGAAAAAAATGTGATGTCTTAAATTAAGACCATCTTAGCTGTTGACTTTCAAAGCTTCCCTGGATTTTAGAACCAGAGAGGACCTTGGAAATCAGCTCACTGATGCCTTGACTTTCAAACCAGAAGAACTAGAGGCCAGAGGGTCACACAGCAGTTCAAAGACAAAGCTGAGAGAATCCACAAACCTTTGGGTCCCGGCACTCGCATAGTGGCTCACAGTTACTATAGATAGCTTCAGTTCCAGGGGACTTGATGGCATCTTCTGGTCCCTGTGGACACTCTCATGCCCTGGCCTCACCAGCATTCACCTAGGTATACACACATTCTCATACATTGTGTGTGTGTTTGTGTGTATATTATATATAATATGTATATATTATATACACATATATACATATACATATATGTATATATATGTAAAAGACCTGAGGAGTGTGACAATGAATAGCCTGTGCAAAGGACACCCGCCCCCTATGTGAGTGCAGAAATGGAGTAGAGACCAAGACCTCACTCAGTTACTGTTGCAAGTCCACACACTGGCAATCACAGTATCCTGGCACACTGTGCATATCCACAGATAATGTTGAGTGTCCTGGGGTTTTATTATGTATAAACATTATTAAGCAGGTGTATTTTCAAGTCCACATTCTGCAAAGAATGAGAAATTGCCCAGCCCTCTTCAGAGCATATCCTGGTGAAACTGTAGATCCCAGTTACTGGGTCATCTCAGAAATCTACTGCCCTGTGCTCTTTTGGAATTTATACTACCATGCTTTTCCACTTCTTACATGGCCTCTTCTATCCCTAGTCACCTCAACAGTGTTCCCACTCTCTCACATCAACCAAATAGTGATCCTGAGCCAAAGAACTAAGTGGAGAGGGCTCTGAGACCTATACAGTCACGGAGCCTCCCTAGAGAGTACTTCTGCTATTTTGCAGTCATCCCCTAATGGATGATGTATGTGTAGTATGACCCACCATGCAGGACAAAGGAGATCCAAACCTGGTTCATATACATGAGAACTAAGAGCAGAGCATGATGGGAGTAAAAACTCAAATGTGAGGGTCCCCAGATGAGCTGGTGCAGGGGCAAGTGACTGTGATGATAGCTGAAACACAAGACGGGAAATTGAGAGGGACCATGTCCCTCCCAAGAAGTTCAGAGGGAAGGTAGTCAGGATCATGAAGACAGTAGTTAATGTTGTATGCCACGTCCTCCATACTTCCCCTAAATGAGGATGATGGTGGCACATCTCAGTGTCCATTCCAGCTCAAGCACTGTAGTAGACTAAGCTTTGCCAGTTTACAGAGGAAACAGAGTTGAAAAGATAGGTAACTTCCCCAAATCTCTATGCTGCCAAAGAGACACCTGCAGTTGGAATCAAGAACTTAAGCCATCCTCCTGACACTGACTCCCCAGTTCTAGCATCCTGCAGTATCTCAGTGTGCCCAGAGTTTGGCAAATTTCCAAGCACAGAGAGTCGCATTGGGAATGAGACACACACACACACACACACACACACACACACACACACACACTGCCAAGAAGAAAAAAAAAACAGAGTAAGAATCCAGTTACATCTGATCTGTATAGAAAACACAGGCAGAGTTGACCTAGGACAGAGCCCTAGAGTAGACATCTATGTGTTACAATGGATATGGGCCATTCAGGGCTGGGCCAGAAGCTCACAGAAAACATCACAGACCTATGTCAAAGCTCTGCCATCTTTAGCATGTGACTCTCTTCCTCTATATTGTCACTCTGAATCACAGGCAACTGGCCCATCTCATCCCTCTATTCCTATTCCAGACACGGAAGAAAAACAGATAGCAATGATATGAACAGGCAAACCTTTCTCCCAGGTTCCAAATACCTCTGTTTACATTTCACTGACAGAATCCATGACCACTACAGTCTAAGGCTAAAATAGGCAAAATGTTTTCAGGAGAGTACATGGTCAACACAAACAAAATTAGGCTTTGTTAGCTGTTTTAGTTGTTTTCCTGTTACTATGATAAAATACCATGGCCATGGCACCTTATAGAAGAGCTTATTTGGGCTATAGTTCCTGAGGGGTAAGTGTCTATCACAGTTGGGAAGCACGGGAGCAAGTGGAAGGCATGAAGGCAAGAGCAGGAAGCTGAGAGCTCACATCTTAAACTGCAAGCATGAAGGAGACGGGGTGGGGGTGGGGGCGCAAGTGATGAGAGAACACTGGGAATAGCATGAGGCTTTAAAACCCCAAAGCTTGGAGTTGCCCTACCCCAAAATCTACATCATCTGTGAATTATTAAAGCATGCCAAAGAACCGATCCTGAATATCCAAAGCTGCAGGATCTCTACAACACAGGACAATAGCAGGATAACTGGGAGGATTCCTTGCAAGGACTCAGTGTGGTGGAACAGAAGCCAGACAGACCCCTTGAACCAAACCGATGACTCACTGCAATGAACATTTCCATTTCCAAGTGAAGATATGTGGACAGAGGGTTATATTGCGGGACACGCTGTAACACACTATAGCTTTCACAATGAAGATGTTTTCTATGCTTTGGTTTTTTTGTTTTTTTTTGTTTTTTTTGGATTTTCTTTTTTTTTTTTAATTTTATTTTGGGGGGATTGCAGATGTGAAGTGTGGATACAAGGAACGAGAAGAGTGGGACTGGGGTGCATGATGTGAAACTCACAAAGAGTAGATAAAAAGTTGAAATAGATAAATAAAACAAGCCTCCAAGCCCATTCCCTGTGACATATGTCCTCCAGCAAGGCCACGCCTCCTTGACCTCTCCAGACAGCACCATCAGCTGAGGACCAAGTGTTTAAATATGTCAACCTATGGGGGACATTGCTGTTCAAATGACCAGATTAGCCAAGACAAAGCCAAAATGGCTAGAATTTAATGACTAAAAGAAAGAACTATCTGTAGCTCCTCTTTACTGTTGTTTGGGTTGTTCTTTTTCCCTCCCCAACCCCAGTTTTACCCCTTATCACTAGACAGGAGAGAAAGAAGGAGAGTGGGGAGAAAAAGAGGGAGAGAGAGAGAGGGAGAGAAAGAGAGAAGGGGGAGAGAGAGAGAGAGAGAGATGGAGCCTCGTGTCTAATTTCTTTCTTCTTATTTCTTCTTTGAGCAAGACTAATAACAACTACTATCAATCCCCTGAATGACAGACAACCACTAATCCTGCCTACCACTTGGGAAGTTGTCTTAGTCATTGACTGTTGGCTATGGCCAAACACCAGAACCAAAAGCTACTTGGGGAGGAAAGAGTTAATCCCATCTTACTCTTCTTGTAACAGTCCATGACTGAGGAAACTCAGGGTGGGACTCAAGACAGGAACCTGGAGGTGGGAACTGAAGCAGAGGCCACAGGAGCATGCTGCCTACTAGCTCATTAGTCATGGTTTGCCCAGTCTGTTCTATTCTTTTATCCAACCCAGGACTACCTGCCCAGGACTGCACTACCAAGTGATCTGGGTCCTCCCATATTAATCATTCATCAAGAAAATGCATGACAGATTTGCCTATAAACCAGTCTTCACAGAGGCATTCTCTCAATTGAAAGCCCCTCTTCCTACATGACTCGTGTATGTGTGTGTGTGTGTGTGTGTGTGTGTTTAATTTTATGTATATGAGTACACTGTAGCTGTCTTCAGACACACCAGAAGAGGGCATCGGGAACCCATTACAGATGGTTGTGAGCCACCATGTGGTTGCTGGGATTTGAACTCAGGACCTCTGGAAGAGCAGATATTGCTCTTAACCACTGAGTCTTCTCTCCAGCCCCCCACCACAGTGACTCTTGATTGTGTCAAGTTGACAAAAAATGAACTGACAAAGAGACGAAGACAGAAGGATGGTGAGTTTGAAACCTATCTGTCCTACAAAACAAAGCCCAGCAACAAAAGAACAAAAGCAGATAACATAAGGCAGGCCAGTTGGGGTGCTAACTTAGTTACAGGCCCTGCTCTGGGCTAAGAGCTTCCTTTCCCAGATTCTGCCCAAACCCAGCCCAGCCTCTTTCATTCATCAGGGAAAATGAGAAGTTGCAGACTTTGTCCAAAGTTCCATGTGACAGCTGAGTGTCTGACCTGATTCCAAATGATGCTTGGCTGAGTTCAAAGCCTTGGCAAATGAGACCATGGACCAGACCCTGCCCATTGTCTATGCAGCATCCACAGCTGCTTCTCAGCCACAATAGCCAGGCTGAGTAGTTGCAAGAGACAACATACAGCCAGCAGAGCTTACTGCTTGGTCCAAAAGAAGCCTGCCATGTCCCATGTGGGACATTGCCTCTCAGTAACAAATGCCAAAAGAAATAAAACTTGGCAAAGGCTATCCCATAGCCCATCACCAAGTCATTTCAGTGAATCCCATGAAGACAGTAATATCTTCATTGACAAATAAAGAAAGTGAGGTGCAATCATGGTTAGCAGTAGCCTGGGGTCCCAAATTCTGACTGTCAGAGGCAAGGATTGTCTGTGTCGGGGATGTTCATCACATGTATGCAGGTGAGTGCCCACGTCCATATGCAGAAGCAAAAGAGGATAGTGAATGACTTGCTCTATCACTCTCCAACCTATGCCCTTGAGACAGGCACTGAACCTGGAGGTAGGCTGGCAGCCAACAAGCCTCAGTGATCCTCCTGTTGGTCCAGCCCTCATAGCACTGGACAAGTGCTGGCATAACAGGTGCAATCAGTCACACCTAGGTTTTCACTTGGCTTTGGGGTTTTGAACTTGGATCTGCATGCTTGTGCAACATGTGCTCTTACCTGCTGAGCCATGATCCCATCCCCGAAGAGCTAAATTTCTACCAAGAGGTGGAGATAAGGTCAGCTGAGGTGTACGTTCACCACCTGCCTCCAGTACCATCTCTCTATCTCAGTGCATTTGAGACAGATCTACAAGGCAGGGCATAGAGACAAATCTCTGTCTTGTAGATTAATTGTTCCTAAAAGAATACCGCAATTCACCAATGCTGATTTTGATTAAAATAATCAGGATGATTTCCTACTTCTAAAATACTGACAAAATAGCTTTTTTATCTGTGAAGACAAAAAAAAGGGAGGATTATTTAAATCAAGATTATGTACAACACGAATCCTAATTACTACACGATTACCTAGCTAAGAAAGTGGGTATTCGTGAATGTTTTTTCTGCTGGCAGTCAAACCCAAATTAATAGCATTCTGAGCTGATGTGGATCACAGATAAAATTAAATTAATGTGACTCAGAGCCAGCTCTGTTTATAAGCAAAGCCTGACTACAAAAGAAAAAGAAACATTTTAAGATGCAAAATTATGCCCCGGAGCACACACCAAACATAGATTTTTAATTAAAGCACTGAGACTTTTTTTTTCCTCGCCCAATTGTTCAATTTGGATATTTACCAGAGATGTCAGGGCTAGTCTGAAAGTAGGGTCTAGGGTTCTGAATACTGCTGAAGGTAAGAAAATAGCCAGGACGGGTTTTTCCAAAGTTTAACCAAAGAAGCCATTCCTGATGAGAGTTTGGATACTCCCCTCTAAACCAAAATGAAAGAACTCCAGGAAGAAAACAGAGTATCTAGACGCTTTGTGTTCTCAGACAGTTTGTTACTGTAACTCAAAGCCTCGCTTTTCAGGAGATCTAACAAACACCACCAAGTCACCTTGCCTGCCCTATTTGTCTAATATCCCCATACCCTGGAGTGAGCAGGAAACAGATCACCTAGCCCAGTGGTCTTCAGGCTCTAAAAGACCCATACTTTTCATTCGGCATCTCCTGTGGATGTTGGTGTAGCACTCAGGACCAAGCTAATGGTTAGAAGAGGGACCACACTAATGACCTCTCCCCGGGCTCGAGTCTAAAACCCAGTGTCGACCCAAACTGTAATGACTACAAGCATGGAGAAGTTCAAGACGGCCAGATCAGCATCTGAGTCTCAATTCCACATCTGTGAAAAAGAGACAGTGTGATTGATGGCCTAGGTGACTGGGTCCTTCCAGGAACAGCTCTCAGTAAAACAGATCAGTAGCAAATACACTCTTAGCCCCAGGATCTGCAAATGTATATCACAGCCCACTCACAGACACCCTTCTTCTTGGGTCAAAGAACCTAGCTCAAGAACATGCCCAAACGTCACCCCAGAATACTGGTAGGATTGGGGAAAGAAACAGACCACCAAACTCGGCCTGCTCCAGCCCTCTTCACCTTGCGTGGTCGAAAGCCAATCGATTTCTCTACCATCTCATTTCCATGCATAGACCCCAGGCTTCCTTATCCCCTTTAATCTCAGCTACCTTGCAGACCACATGAGCCCTGAATCCCCAGTTTAACAAACATTTATTGAGCACCCTCAGGCTCCCCTTCAGAAACACACACCAGAAAAGAATAAAAAAATGAAACAAGAACTATTTCAACCAAGGAAGAAAACAACTCCGACATCTCCAGCGTCATGTGTGTGCACAGGGGGACATTGTAAGCCTCATCTTCATGGGAGGAAAGCAAGGTATAGTGAGACCTCCCTCCACAGCTAGCAGTCTATGCCAGCTGCTGTTGTTCCCATTGCTACCATTATCTCAACTCCCCATTAAAGCTCCAACCAGTGCTTCTGTTTAAGACATCCCCTGCCTCATCTCACCCAGACCAAAGCCACTGTCCCACAGAGCCTTGCTATCTACCCTAGTCAAGAGTGTTCATCCCTATGTATAGACTCAGAGCACAGTTTCATCTCTCCTGTTGATCTTCGGGCCTGACACACTGCAATCCAAAAGCTGCCACTTCTAAGGTTCCTCTGACAGCATTGGCATCGTATGACCTTTCTCCGAAGAGAGAAACATTCCACCCACCACCCCAGATCATCTCTACAGGGGAAGGAAAGAATTCTTACTCCCACTTCTTGAAATGCTAAGCACTATGGTAGGGTATGTTAGTCCTCCCCCTCCTTCCACCCCAAGAAAATACTGTGATGAAAGCAATTTAAAGGAGAACGGTTTGCTCTAACTCAAGGATGTAGACCATCATGTCGGGGAAGTTCTGGTAGCAGAAGCTGGAGACAGCTGGTCACATAGCCACAGTAAATACGGATGATCACACCTACTGGCCCTACAAGACCAAGGAATGGTGCCAAACCACTTTAAAGTGAATAGTCCCACCTCAATCAAACTAGCCCAGATATTCCCTCACAGGCATGCCAGAGACTTATCTTCTAGATGATTCTGTACCCTGTCAAGTTGACAAGTATTGGCAATCATCACACCAAATACCCCAAAGAAAGCCCTTTGGGCTCTGGTATCCTACTATATCCCTATGACCCCCCAAGAACTGAGGAAGCCCCACCCATGCCCATTCACACACACACACACACACACACACACACACACACACACACACACACCAGGCCTGGAGCCACATGTCCAGTTATTCCTGATGGATCACAAAGCATGATGATTCAAGACATTCTTGCTAATAAAAGAAGAAGGCCCTTTGAGGAGCCCTGACCTCTACCTAGCCCAACCCTGCCTAGAGTCAAAATTACCCATTCTCTCTTAACCTTTCAGAATTTCTAAATTGTTCTACTGAGGTGCTAAGATCCCTCAACCTTCCAGCCACGAGACCTATATCATCAATAAAGCCTCCCAGAAATGCCAAGGGCATCTAGTTTCTCTCTCCATTCTGGGAAGTTCTAAACATAGGCAAACCTCAGGAATTACCCCCTATTCCTCTGAAAACCAAAGCAAGCAAAC
This sequence comes from Montemys delectorum, assembly GCA_019843815.1. Taxonomy (NCBI): domain Eukaryota; kingdom Metazoa; phylum Chordata; class Mammalia; order Rodentia; family Muridae; genus Montemys; species Montemys delectorum. The sequence continues at coordinate 10,341 of JADRCD010185934.1, read as the reverse complement.
CAACGAACAAATAAACAAACAGAGCTAAGCCATTACAAGATATCCAAATCCTAGCTGGATTTAGATCCAAGGTATCCTAGTTGGTAGAGTTCCAGGGAAACAAGGTACTCTGAACTGACACTGACCTTGGAGTACTCTAAGGTGAGTTCTGACTAAAGCCTTCTCCGTAAGCACACAGTCTATGCTGGTTCCCCACCCTGGGCCTATGTGTCTTTTCCCCTAAAACAGGCTATGCAGATACCTGAAGAAGCAAGATACCAGTGATGCCTGTCAGTGAACACTTACTTTACAATGTGGTCACAGCGTTGGTCCCCAGGGCCTTGCCCCACAGTCCTACTCTTCCCAGGTAATTTAAAGTCTGAATCCCTGGTTGTCTGTCATGAGCCTTGAACTTGCTGAGTGTAGCTCTCAAATGGAGCACAGCCCACCCCACCCCACACCACCCCCAACCCCTGTCAGTGCTGCCAAGAGACAAAGGGCAACCCTAGCCTTCCAGCCTTTCCCATCTCCATACTTCCTATCTGACTTCTCTAGGATCAGTTTGGCTGCTGAAAGAATCAACTTCATTTTTATGATTCTGTGAAACATATAGACATAAGATACATAAACAAAAGGAAATGTGACTAGCGAATACCTAGAGAGACGGACAGCAATTCCCAGAAGACCATCGTTTTCTAGTCCACACAAAGACTAAGCTGTTTCTAGCAAGTGCACTGTGAAGAGAGTTTGTGCCACTTCTGCCACAAGGTTTTGCTTTTATCCTGCTCCTGTTTGTTTTTGTCTGTCTGGTTGGTTGGTTGGTTGGTTGCTTGGTTGGTTGGTTGGTTGGTTGAGGCAGGGTGTTATATAGGCCAGGATGATCTTTATGTAACCCAGGAGCATCTTGTACTTAGGATTTTCCCCATTCACCCTCCCTAGTGCAGGGATTACGGGCATGCCCTACCACACCCATTTTTGTGGTACTGGGGATCAAAGCCAGGGCCTCAGGTCCTCCATCAACTAAGCCCATCCTCAGCACAGCACCTCATTTCCCCTACACTTTCTTTTGAAGACAGCCCAAATCTGGCATCAAACTCACCATCTGCCCCAGTGTGCTGAGATCTCTGGTACTTGCTTGTGGGGAAAGAGACTCTTCTTCGCACACTTCTTTTTCTAACCATCTTTGTGAAAGTAAGAGAAAATGGCTCATTCTGCCACCTCCTATGTGCAGGATGATGGCGGCTTCTACATCTGCTGTGGCTGGAAGCTGAGATCAATATCCAGTGCTGGCAACACCTGTATAGTTTAGAAGCAGAATGGCCTTTTTTTTTTTTTGAACCCATGCCTTACCCTAACTTTTCAAGGAGGCATTCCTGATTGAGAACTGAACACAACACGCCCAGACTGGTAAGCCACTGCACAAAGGCTTAAAAACAAGAGCCATTCCCCAGGTTTTCCTCAGCTGCCTCACACAGCTGCCATCTCCCAACAACTTGAGGAACAAACTTAACTTTTCTAAACAAAAATAATTTCATCATTTTGTGTGGCATTAACACCCCGCCACCTCGATATGTTATCTATATTTTTCTTGTTGACATCCAACCAATTCAGAGGTAAAAATCCATCCTCCGGTTTTCCTGTGGGTCGTAAATCATAAAAAGGTTATATTTTATGAAAACCGAAGCTGAGACGCAAACAGCATATTTATATCCAAAGAGTTTCATCCATTAAGCAGCAATGACAGGGCCCTGTGGGCCAGAATCTAGTTTTCTTACTTAAAAAGCTTAGTTCTTTTGTAGACTCCTGCAGGGACCTATAACAGTTGGAATTGGGTTTTTTATGCCTTTGAGGCCTCTGAATGAATGTTACACTTTTCCATTATTTTCCTTTTTCTTTGGAGAAAACCAGGCTACCTGCTTATTGCCTAAAACCCGCACCCCACGATTGTACTGTTGTAAAATCAGTCTTCTGCCCTCCTCTTCCCACCCCTCCCCTACACCCCCATACTTGGTTCAGACTGTGTCAAGCAAAGTTGGAGTGTATTTGCTGAGGTGGGAGTGGATCACTGAGATAGGCTGGGCTGATGGACAGCACACCCAGACATAACTTCCACCCAAGGTATCCCCCAATAGTCCTGACCTCCTCTGCTTCACCAAAAATAAAAATTAAAAACCTTAAATCTTGATTACCCCCCCCCCCCGCCCATGCTTGAGAACGCCTTCACATCCCCTGACTATTTCATGAGGTGGCACATGGCTGGCATAGAAAGGTGGAAGTCAGGATCTTGAGTTTCTTGTTCCTGCCCAGTGTTTTAAAAAAAAGTTAGCACGGCAGCCCCTGGGGCTATTAAAGGATGATGCCTCGGCCTGGTTTGTCAATGGTGTAATTGTGGTCATGAATATACATGTAGGTTTGTGGAGAGATGTGAGTGTAGGCTTCACACGACTGTGACACCAGGCGAGGAAGCCCAGGCTCAGAGCCCATGAAATGATCATCCAGCAACTCGCCGGATAATCACTAACAATTAAGAAAATGAGATATCCGAGCTCGAGTCCTCTTCTGCCCACTTGGAACATATATTTGTTCTTTTGATGTCCTGTGTGAATAGGGGAGCTTTATCTGACTGCTGATGGGCTAAACAATGTGTCCGAGTTGTAATATAGAACTCAATTTGCTGAGACTATCATCTGAAAGGCTTGGACAATTTATCGAACACCGTAGATGAAAGAAAGAGAAGGGGGAAAAAATTTTAAAACTGACCACTTCTAAAATGAAGAAAATAGGGCCGTAAAGGGTATTGTAATATACTTTAATCTTCCTTAATGTAGAAAAATATGAAATGCCATTAAATCTTCCTTTGAAATGGATGTGGTCGCATGGCTTGAGCACCCAAATCTAGTTAATGAATCTATTGTGAAGGCAAACAAACTGGAGAAAGGCAGTGGAGGAGTGATCTGTGCATTATCCAGCTAATTCAGAAGATGAAAGGAGGAAAAATTAAAGTTAAATTCACATAAATATTAGCGTTCGGGAGAACAGTTGCAGGTGTAAAAGGAAGTGGGCATGCTCCCTTCGGCTGTTGGGAACAAGCAGGGTGCTTTCGGCTCAAGAGCAAAGTCGGGAAAGATGAAAGCGTTTCAGGGGGCCTAATAATTAACATTTTAAAAGGTTTTCTTAATAAAAAATGATCCGACAATAATAGCAATTTAATCATTTTTATTTGAAAAATTAGATTGATTGCAAACGTTCATTTGTACAGAAGTGGCGTTTATGGGGTTTGGATGAGCTTATCCAATCCAGTCTTCCCGTTAATCACTTTCTGCAGCGTCAGAATAAAAAGAGGGGAAAAAAAGCAAGATGCAGGCGAGGCTCTGGGGTAGTCGTGGTGGGGGATGGGCAGTCCTTCCTAAAGGACCCAGTGTCTTAGCTAACCTGCCCTCCTCATTGTAGTCAGAGTCTTACCAAGGAAACTCAAGCCAGGATAGGGATGTCGCTGGGGAGACAAACATTACGTAGGGGGCCTGCTGGTGCTGACATGGGCCACCCAGGGTGGAAAATGGCTTCATGAGCAGAGTGTCTTCCCGGTGGAATAAAGTTTTTACCAAATCAGCACAGTGTAGAGGCTCCACCTGAGCCCGGACGTCATGGATACAAAGACTTAATGGCAATTAGCTTTGACAGCATTATAAATGGTAATTTATCTTCAGTTCAGGGCATTTAAAACCCTGTCTACAGGGGATGTTAGCATCTACTTCAGCTCTGTAAGGAGAGACAAGAGCCCTGTACTGTCAGCCTAGAAAGCACAATACAGGAACCGAGGCATGGCTGGCTACCTGGGACTACCTATCACTCTCCTTTCTCCACACTGGACATCGCTTGGTGGCCTGGCTTAGACATCTGAAGTTGAAACACAACAGCACAGACTAACAACAGAGAATCCCAATTCCATTTCTCAGAGGGAATGTGAAGGCCCAGCTTAGGTCAAATGTCCGCTATGGATCCAATCCATGATCAGTATAAATGTAGCTGTAGGAAACACACAAGAGATGAGAAACGTCCTCGAAGATGGGTCTAGAAGATGCCCTAATCCCTTTACATAGGATCAGGAAAGTATAAGCTTAGATCTTAGATGTCAGATGGCTCAAGGTAAGTTTGCTTCCTTGTCAGTCAGTCTGAGTGACAAGGTCCCTATTTCACAGGACAGGTTCATTTGAGTTCATTTGAATAACTGCATGAAAAAGGTCACTCAGCAAAACCAAGGCTCTGAAGTTTACCAGAAGGCCGAATTAGCTCTGGTCCCTCAGGTGTTTCCCCCTACCCTAAGAGGCTTTCCAGAATGTCCTTTTCACTCCTTTTTACTGTTGTCCATTAAAACAGTATGTACACTCTCAATTTCTCTAACCTAGTATGTTTCCCATGATCTAAAAGTACTGCACATGGTGGGTGCTCAATAAATACAATTTCAAAGGGAAGAGGATCCAGTCACCAAGTACCCATAGTTCCCATGAGAACAGGTGAGTTAGCAGTGAGGTATATCAATTCTGGATCCAAAGTGAACCAAAAATTTTCCATTGGCCCACCTAATATCACAATATAGTCTGTTTGTCTGAGGGCCATGCACAGAGGCAGGCTTCCCCAGGCTTCTCTCTAGAAGCCTGAGACCTCCTCCATGTTTGGTGGGGTCTGCAAATATTAGATTTAGAAGGAATGACTTGGCCTGACCTTGGGCAGGACCATGTTTATTCACAGTGATGGGGTATCATGTCATCCTACTGCACGGATGGCTAAAATGCCCACCGAAGAAGACAGGGCCTCTTACAGGGGTGGAAATGACTTCCCTAGTCCGCAAGGGAAGCTGGGAATTGTAGTCTTTCAGCATGAAACAATCAAAGAGGCCCACTAAAGTCATATTTGAAAAAGGCCAAGTGGTTCTTAAGAAAGTGGACAGACATGTCCCTGTAACTCCCATTGAGGGAGCTCTGTGTAATTCTCACTGTGGACTTTCTAGACAAGTTAGTCAGCCAACACTGTACTGATTCCTGCAAAAGCTTCGCATTCCTGGAACAAGGACAGGAAAGAAAAACCTACAAAAAATAGTGTCAGTGCTTTTCCATGAATGAGGAATTCTAGGGAATTTTCTTCCCTTTCTTATCCCTAAAGATTCTACAGTAACTAGAAAAGAAAATTAGATTGTCAATTTTTTTTTTTTTTGCATTGACTCTGCATTTGCTTGCTGAGTCCCAGTCTAAGGTTTGTTATTGCTCTAATGAAGCACTCTGACTAAAAGAGAGGCTGGACTCTCAGTGCTCTCATCTGCCCTTTCCTCTGGCTCTGAACTCTGTGTTCTTCCCGTTAGGCATCAAATCAGGTCTCCACACTTATGCTTTTGAGTCACTGCAAAAGAACAGTCAGGACCCCCAGAGAAGCTGAGAGCCATCTTCTCTGAAGGAGGTATGAACCACAGAATGCACAAAGGTTTTCTTTCTCCCCCCACCCCATGACCTCCCCAGAATTTAAGAACTGTTATTTGTCTGAAATCCATATAGTTGGGCAATTTATATTTTACCTGGCTATTCTACCCCCAATATGAACCCCCTGACACCACTTTGAGTGTTTTCTGTCTGGTTTGGTTACAGTGGGTTGGTTCTTGGTGGTGGTGTGATTTGGAAGTTCTGCTACCTTGTGGGTTCCTTGGATTGACTGCCAAATCTCTAATCCTGGGCAGTCTTCAGTCTGCTCATGCCTTTAGCTGAGCAACGGTCATTGGTAGTTGCCCATGTTGTACAGGGCAGAGATGGCATAGGTATCAAAATAAAGAACCCAGGAAGGGGAGTCACAGGAAGGAAAATCTCCAAATAAACCCAAAATTGGGAGAGCAATGAATCTCTTTGGGGACACCTCCCCTCTGAGAGGCCACTAGGACTTTACAGGTATGTTCAAACTACTGCGTTGTACGACTGTGGACAGTGGGATCGTTGTCTGTGTGTATGCGTTCTTGCACTGCATATATTATTATCTGTGCATGTTTGTGCCTGGTTCTCATGGAAGCCAAAAGAGGGTGTTGGGTCCCCTGGGACTGGAGTTACAAGGGTTTTTGAACCAACACATGATTACTGGGAACTGAACCTGGGTCCTCTGCAAGAAGAGCAAAGTAGTCTTAACTACTGAGCCATCTCTCCGACCCTGTCAATGGATTAAATAGTATGGAGAGAGCTCTAGTTATCTAAATATAGTTATTAAATAATCTAGTTATTAAAGTTATCATCACCCAGCAAGAGTGATCAGACATGCGTCTCAGACATGTGTCTCAGCACAGTACATACCGTAGCCTAGTGAGTCTAGGGCAGGCTTTGCACCTAGCCACGCCCCTCTACTATGTGTAAAAAAATCTTCATGTCCACGCCATTTCCCTAATGTTCCTGCATAGAAAGTTGACAAAATTTCTAAAGACTTTAATGGTAACAACAATCTAAATTTTCAAAAATGTTCATAAACGTTAAGTGAGGATAAAATAATTAAATAAGATAACATCTAAATGTACAAAGGATAGATGTTGACACTGTGGAATTTTTAAACAAGTAAGAGAATGGTCAGCCAGTCATGGCTTTCTTTATGCTGAGCATTCTATGAGGACTTGTTAAATGATGTCTTGTGACATAGAAGAGTGTTTAATGATATGCAAAGCATTGCAATAGATTCTGAACACTGTGTGATTTTGTTTGGATCATGGGTGTAGAGGCATGCATCAGATGTTCACAAGTGTCACCTCTGAGTTGGGTGTGGTTCTAGGTAATATTTATTTAATGATTTATGCTTGGTTTTAGTTTTGTATTCTCTATAGTGACTAGAGAGTATTTTTGTAATATAAAAAATTGCTTTAAAAATTTCAATAGTGGACCAGCCCTCGAGAGGCTAGGAGAGGAAGATTACTGCAAGTTCAAGGCTACACTGAACTGTACAGCAAATACCAAGCCAAGCAGAATTATTACACATGCATCCTGAGACATATGAGAGGTGAAGCTGGCTTAGGAGATTATGGAATGCCCTAGGTATGTGCATATAACATCTCTATCTTTTCATTCCTATTCCTCCTCTTCCTCCCCTCCCTCTCCTTTCCCTCCCTCTCACCATTTCACTCCCTTTCCTTGCCCCTCCCTCCCTTCATCCCAGGGAGACTAATGGGTTCTGGCCTCTGCCTACACCATCTCATTCACTTATGGTCCTATATTGGTCAGTATGCTGAGCAGGGTGGCTGTGGACCCCCAACGCCCCATCTGGAAACAGCCCACACTGGGGCTCCTGGAGTTACACTTCCACAAAAACTGTTCTTTCCCTGGTCTTCACAGGCAGTCCCTTTCATCCCAGGAGATAGAAGTCATCCTCGGGAAAGATGGTCTTTGTTAGACGAATCAACCAAAATGAAGTCAGATTTTTTTTCCAGGCCATCTCCTTCAAACTTACACATCCAGTGAGTGCTGTCACTTTCCAAAACAAGAAAAAGCAAATTTCAAAATTCAGATATGCACCTGGAACCCTCCCTCTGAGGGGTGACTGGCAGCCATGTATAGAACTCCAAGAGACTTTCAATCATTGGAATTCAGATATACACGCAGTTCAATGGGTGCTGGGGAAATCAGGAAAGATGTCAGGCATTCTGGAACCTTCCGGAAGGAAAAATTGTCTAAGGCTATCTAGATCCTTCAACTTACATGCAGAGAACATGCCAGACCAAGTAAACCTCACACTCACAGTAACCACATTCAAAACCATGGCACGGCCAGAACCCTGGGGGTGTCTGATGAGGAGGGCAGAGACAATTAAGGCTGGACTAGCCCTGACAGAGCTCTGACTTGCTACCCTAAAGAGCATCTGCTCTCCCTGCAATGCTGTAGAGGGCAGAGTACAGCAAGCTAGATGCATCAGTCCTCCACATGAATTCTATGTCTCAATACTTCTTTTTCTGCCTCTACTGACACACAAGTTGAAATCTAGCCAGAGGCTCTATTTCAGTTCAGAGACTCCTTTAAGAAATTCAGGTCAGAGACTCAGGTAGCCAACAGCCTGTGAAGCAACATGTCCACGTTTTATTGTGACTACTGTGATACATATCTTACCTGTGATTCTCTGTCTGTGAGGAAGACACACTGCAGTGGTCGGAAACACAAAGAGAATGTGAAAGACTATTACCAGAAATGGATGAAAGAGCAGGCCCAGAGCCTGATTGACAAAACAATAGCTGCATTTCAACAAAGAAAGATCACCTCCAGTCCCATTCTCTGCTCCCCCACCTGCAGAGGATGTGACCCCACCTCCCCCAGTCTCCCAGGTCCTCCTTGGCCTGGCATGATGACTGTACCCCACATGGGAGGCCCTCTCATGATGCCAATGATGGGCCCTCCTCCTCCTGGGATGATGCCTGTGAGACCTGCTCCTGGGATGAGACCACCCATGGGAGGCCACATGCCCATGATGCCCAAGCCTCCAAGGATGAGACCTCCTGCCCATCCTATGATGGTGCCCACACAACCTGGCATGACCCACCCAGACAGAAAAGAGCAGAAGCGCTCTTTATTGTTTTGTATTTCTTGTCGTTTCACCAGGAGATCTTGGTGCTGAGTCCGGGTGTTGACTAGATACATGGCAAGGAAACTTCCCTTCCTAACAGAGAGAATACTTTTAGAGAGAGAAGTGATACAAAAAAGTGCAGTTTTCACTTACATTGTGAAATGTGAAAATAAAATTGTCAGCTGTTTTAGTTTAAAAGAAAGGAAGAAAGAGGGAAGAAAAGGAGGAAGGAAGGAAGGAAGGAAGGAAGGAAGGAAGGAAGGAAGGAAGGA
>JADRCD010185932.1:0-13312 GCA_019843815.1 Montemys delectorum | reverse complement strand
TTGAAATAGGAAAAGACGCAAAATGGGTTTAGACAAATTTGTCAATTTTACCTGTAAAAGGCTCCTAAGAGAGCAGGGCTAAGTGCTATTTCACCTTTAAGGCCAACAGTAGAGACTGCAATAGAGTTATAAGTGCCCCTTGTAGTAGAAGACAATGGTAGACACCATAGGGTCTAAAGCACAATCTCAGTACTTCCCTTCTTTAAGATGGACTGTTATCCAAGCCAGTTAAATAGAAAGGTCTCATTACCAAAAGTAGCAAGATCAGAGATTCTGGGTTCTAGCCAGGACTGAGTCTGTAATCCCAGCACTCAGGAGACCGGATCAAGAAAAGTCAACTTGGTCTCCACAATGATTTCAAGGCCAGCCTGAGCTATACAGTTACAAGGCTAGCAGGAGCTAACAAATGAAGGAATGAATGAATGAATGAATGAATGAATGAATGAACGAATGAATGAATGAATGAATGGGCGAAGAAATCCAAGTTCCATTGATCTTATGAGAATAAGTTCAATGGCAGGGAGAGGATGTGACATCACACACCAGGAAGTACCTTGGCCAGCTCAGTCACAGGCTGAGTCCTTGTGTAGTCTTCGCTCTGAGTATTTAGACCAATGTTGAATGTCCCTCTAGGTCTACCTGACCTGACTCTCCCTTCTGTCTATCCATTTATACATACACCCTGTGTCACTCCAACATCAAAAATCTCATGGCAACTCTCTTAAACCATCTTGCCCTGTAAGAGAATCTGTGATCTTCATCCGGTTTGGAGCTCATTCAATTTATGTCAGATGTGTGATTGATTGAAGGGTTGGGAGTCTCCATGAGTCTCTAAAGCTCCAGGCACAGAGGGAAGCCTGACTGGCCATGGAGCTATTCTCCTTCTCATACTTCTCATCCTGTGAACTCCTTTTATTTCTTGAGTTAGTCATGAGTCTGAACAGTTGCCCAAACCCTGACAATATTAGCAAGAACATTTGATTTCCTTCAATAAAGTTGGAGACAGCCTTGGAAAATGATCAGTATTCACTGTGGCTCTCCCTGCCTTCTCTACCCAAAGAACAGTCCTTCATCTTTTCCTCCCCCTTCATCACAGCAGCATAGAGACTGCTTGAAGAGGCTGTTTACGGAAGTTTTTTTTTTTTTTTTTTTCATTAACATGAATGACTTTGTTTCTTCTAAGCAAAACAAAGAAAACAAAGTAAAAACTCAAGGGGAATTTTTAATTCTAAACAGAGGACTATTAGAATCTCTTAAACCTGTAAGGACATTCAAAATCACTTTGAAGAAATCGTGGGTAAGACAGAAGACCCGGGACCCATAGCAATGAAAGAAGCGAGAGGTAACAAAGCAATGTCTTGGGAAGAGGCAGGTACAAGGGACAGTGGCACTGCGGTAGTGTAAATAGAAATAGAATTAAGTGGTCTACACATGTAAGAGCCACCAGAGAGAGACGAGGAGGTGATTGGAGCAGAGAGGTAGGTTGTGGCAGGAAACTTTGGGGCTTGAAGCTGATAATGGAGGAATAAATTTGGACACATAGGGAGACTGTACAAGGGATTAAAGACTGTCTCCCAAATGGAGATAACTTAATTTTGGTGCACACACCTGAACACGCAGACATCTGAGCCCATTCTGCTTGACTGACTAGGTTGGATGGTACTTTACTATCTTGTCAAAGCTCAAGATAGAGCCTAGCATGGCGCCAGAAGCCTGTAACCCCAGTAGCTGGGAAACTAAGGCAGGAGGATTTTGAGTTTGGGGTCAGCTTGGATGCCGTAAGGAAATCTTGTCACAAACAAACAAACAAGACTAAAGGCATTTTATATCAAAGTCAGGAGCAGTGGTGGGACTGAAGGGAGCTCTCCATGCACCGCAAGGCCAGCAAAACACCAGGAACATCTCCACCGAGTGCAGCCTGGTTCCCCAGCAGCAGAAATTCTTTAACATTCTTCGAGAATAGCTTAATCTTTGGCAAAGCAAAACAAACAATAACCCTACAGTATTTAGATTATATTAAACTCAAGGAAAAACATTTGTTAGTACGCAGATTTTATATATTGCTGTTGCCTCCTGGTGATTTTATAAGCACAGACTGCAGACTGAGAGACGAGGGAGTGGGGAGGTAGATCATAGCTCTCTCTGAGTTGGCCACAAGGAATCTCATTAGCTCCCAGTCTTGCTCTGCAAGGAACTCAGTGCTCACATTTTGCTCCCTCATTGTATCCTCTATGAGGTAGAACGGGTGGGTTTATTCTTGTTTAGCTAATGAGGAAATTGAGACTTCGAGAGCTAATGAGACTTCCTCAAGGTCAAATGGCTATTAAGGGGCGAAGAAGCACCTTCTGGCATCAGATCTGGTGATCAGTACATGATATTTTGTCCATCGGTGTAACTGAAATGAACCTAATGTCTTCCTCTTCTTTCTGGTTTGATTTCATCCACTTAATTAATATTTATTAAGTGCTAGTTACCGGAGAAAGGTCGAAAAAAGACAAGGTCACACTCTTAAAGAAGGATACAGAAAATGAACAGATCAGAAAAGATGGTGAGTGATGAACAGGGGGATTGTAACAGGAGAGAAGCCATGGGGCTCACACGTAGCGTGGGAACAGAGTCTAGAGCCACTGGAGACAGCAGGAATAGCTGTTTGGAACTCTGTGCATGCTTCTAAATTATGTAAATATCTTTTGAGAATGATCAACCCTAAAAATAAGCCACAGTCATTAGGAAGACAAGCAGGACAGGAACAGTTCTTGTCACGGGGACAAACAGGTAGAAGGTAAAATATTTGAGAAACATTAACATTTTCAAGAAGCTAGCAGAGGTCCCATTCTCCTCAAGAACAGAATATAAATCAAACATGAAGAGAGGTGAGATCTGAGCATGTCTGCTCAGTAAGACCTACTGTGAGCTCCTAGGCTTTGGAAATCTACAGAGGAATGTTCTGGTGGTACCATTGTGACCAAGTCTGTGTGATTGATACAGGACATTCTGGCAGCAACAGGACTTAGCTATTAGCTTTACAGAAGAGACATCGGGGTAGGGGAACCAGCAAGAAGGTTGCATTGTAGTCATGGCAACAGATAAAGAGGACTAAACTGAGGGGGTGGTGAAAAGGATACGTGCAAGGAAGCATTTAAAAGCAAAAGCCGCAGCTTGATGTTTGAATCGAGCATTGGGGAGAGAAAGGCTACCTGAAAATGTAAAGAGTGGGAATAATGTGAAGAGTGGGAAGGTCCAAGGACAGAGGTTTCATGAGGCTCATTTCCAGACTCTCTGTCCTCAAGCCTAACACATCTGAGGTGCATGAGGTGCTCAGCCAGCCTCTCTGTTGTCCTTAAGCTCCTCCCTGGCTTTCATCCATAGACCCACACCAATGAACGCATCACATGCTTGTTTCTTATCCCTAGGAATACCTGGCTCTGAGACCCAAAACTCGGAGGTACTCAAAAAAGATTATCAGATTAAGAGATTTAATTGAAGAAAATGATATGATGTACATACATGTAACATGAAAGTAGACACAAAACTGCCTATAGAAGCAAAAGGGACTGACTAACAAGGAAGGTTGGGCCACAAAAGGGAGCGTGGGAAGGTATGCTGCAATGGGTTTAATATATGCTTGCATGAAAAGGCCCCTAAGTCCTATAGCACTGACTATACCAAATATAGAGAATGAAAGGTATTAATGATATGAAAAGGAAAAGCAAAGCAGACCCATAGATAGAAGTCAAACGGTGGGATGATGCCAATCTCTGGGCATTTCTTATCAAATATGTTCTATTTTGCCATGTAGCTACACACCTTTAATGGTGACTTTGAAGCTCTTCTTATTGGAGGGTGGAGCCTACTTTTCTACCCTTTTGGTTTAGACTAACATGAACTTAATTGAGCCATGGCATGCAGTGACAGTGGCCTTGTTCTTGCACACTCAATCCTTGCACACTGCATCTCTTCTCAGAACTGTGCTGGGCAGACATGTAAATGAGCCTAGGCCAGTGAACATGCAACCAGCTGGAGCTTGGAGGGTGGCCATTCCAGGAGAGGCTAGTCTGATCCAGGTAACCCCAAGCCACGCCCATCTGACATAGAGTGAACCACTGACGATGAAAAGCTACCCATCTACGTCCAGCACACAATGTCAACTCAGAAGTTTGTGAGCTGAATGAGTAATTGTTCCGTTAACCCATTAAAGTTTGGGATAAAAGCTAATAATAAACTGTCATTAAAAGAGGAGCATTAAATCAGTCTCTCTCTCTCTCTCTCTCTCTCTCTCTCTCTCTCTCTCTCTCTCCCTCCCTCCCTCCCTCTCTCTCTCTTATACTGAAGACTAAATCCATGCTACGTGTGTTAAACATACATTCTGGAACTGAGCCACACCCGAAGCCACTGGTTCCTACTTTGAAGACAAAGGGTGCAGGAGACAAATTAAAGACATGAAGTATGGGCTGCGGAGGGCTACTTCCTGCTGCTCATCCCCCTCCTTCCCTCCCTGTTACCAAAAGATAGGCAGTTCATATGTGGCATACGGACATGGGATACAGCAGAAGACAAAGGGGTATATGGAGACAGAGACAGAGACAGAGAGAGAGAGAGAGAGAGAGAGAGAGAGAGAGAGAGAGAGAGAGATTGAGATTAAAGGTACATATGGATATTTTATATATAATATTCTGTTTGTCTAACACATTCTATAATTTAAAACTAAACTTTTTAACCTGGTAAAAATATATTATATTTTCTTACTATATATAATAGCATTACTTTCCTTGCCTCTTTTACACTGTCTCCAGGGCATCCTATGTTAATATTGGTTTTTCTGTTCACTGTGATGCTAGGAGATACAAGGTCAGCAGTACCATATTTAATATATTAATATATTCTTCTTTTATAGCACTTCATTTATTTATACATTCATTCAACAAAATCTTATTTTTCTCTTTTATAAGTAAGGTGTTACTAAAGACAATAAGGACATAGCAATAACCAATGCCCTCTTCTCAGAACTCACATTCTGCTGGGGAATAAAAACACCGAAATGACCAGAGCCGTGCCATAAAGAATGATAAAGACTCGTTCAATATTAGAAAGATGTGGAGATGGCTACTCTACATGGGAAGTTCAAACAAAGAATGTTTGCACTGAGCTAGCATGAAGAAACGCTGGGGCAGAGGACTGCAGCATCACCACGGGTTCCCTGTCTATGTGTTGTCCCTGCTTGTACCTCTAAAAGAGAGGGGCCTCAAACTCATCCTTCAGGTTGTGCTCTGTGTGTGTGGGGTGTGTGTGTGTGTGTGTGTGTGTGTGTGCAAGTCCATTCATTTGAGTAAATATCTCTAAAAAATAAAACTTTTTGTTTTGTAAATAGCACAAAATTAAATATTTTCAAAAACATGGTTCTTTTTAAAAGTAAAGTACATTTAAAATATGCTTTATAATAAAGAGGTTTGCTCAGGCAAGGTCACCTAGAGAAATCTTATAGTAGATGGATTTCAAGGAGAAGGAAGCTTCAAGGAAGGAGGGAGGGAGGAAGGGAAGGAGGGAGAGAGGAAGGGAAGGAGGGAGGAAAGAGGAAAGGAGGGAGGAGGGGTCTATTCTCAACTTTGAACTTGTGTGTTTTTTGATTTTTGAGGCAGTGTCTCATGTAGTTCAGGCCAGCCATGAACTCACTATGTAGCTGAGGATGACCTTGAACTCCTGATCTTCCTGCTTCCAAAATCCAAGGATTACAGGCCAGGGTCTCTCGCACCTTTTATTCTACCTACATTCCCTCTGAACCTGTAAGGCCTTCAGCCTAGATTCAGCTTCTTTAGAACTTCAGCTTACACTGTCAACATTTGCTATTGTCTTTTATGTGCACATATATGGGTATGCACATATGTATATGTGGTTCATCTCTAAGACTTTAAGTCTAGTACTGTGCCAAGCATGATGGATGGATGGATGGATGGATGGATGGATGGATGGACGGACGGACGGACGGGTGGGTGGGTGGATGGGTGGGTGGATGGTTGGTTAGATGGATGGGTAGATGGATTGGTGGATGGATGGATTATTCATCAAGGATCAGCAATTAATAAGAACTCAATCAACACTGTGAAGGTTGCCATCATGAGGAGGCTGTCCAATATTACATTCTGCCCCACCTTCAACCCTTCATCCATCTAAATGTTTCCTTTGTTCCGTAGCACTCATTGCCTTCTACTCTGTCGAATAATCAACCACTTTGTTTTGCTGGTAGCTTGCTAGGCTTTCAATAGAACAGAAGCTACTGGAAAACAGGGGTTCATATATGTTGTAACCCAGGCACCATATACAGTCCATAGAAAGTTTTTGACACTATTGTTGAATGATTGGAGGTGACTCCGCCTATCTTGGCTTTTTCTGAAGACTAATATGAAGTCTGTCTGACTTCTTTTTGTGTCTATGTTCTCTGGCAAGATGCCTGCTTTTGGGATGACCCATCAGTCACTAGTACCCTGAGGCTGAAACTTATCCCCATGAGTAACTGATTTCAAAGCACTGGTATGTTTCAGCAATATGAAAAGTCAAATGAAT
Organism: Montemys delectorum; assembly: GCA_019843815.1. NCBI lineage: Eukaryota > Metazoa > Chordata > Mammalia > Rodentia > Muridae > Montemys > Montemys delectorum. Next base: position 6,754 of record JADRCD010185932.1, on the reverse strand, counting down.
GCCATACGGGAAGAAAACACAAATCAGAAACAGGATGCTTTAAAAATAGAGAGCAAAATAACAAAAATAAGATAAAAATAGAGAGCAGCTCCAATTTATAAATTAACATTAAATTGCTTCTCCATGAACCAATAACAATAATAATTAAATCCAAGATGAAACAGTGAAGAAAGCTTGCAAAATATATTCATATTACTGTTTGTCAACCTTTCCATTTGCTGGGTGTGTCAGCCACTGAGGGCCTGTTTTCTGGTCCTGTCAATCAGCCATACCCTACCACTCTTACGGTCCCCACGGTCCCCACGCCAGAACACTGCCTTTCATTCTCTATAGGACTCTGACAGCTTGCTGAGTGGTGGTGAGGCTCACTAATGCTTTGATTTCTTTGCAACCTAGTTAAGGTTTCATTAGCTTAACTAGGCTAAAGATATTCTTTTTCAGACAAAATCAGCCTTCCACTCAGGGTGATGCGCATTAACTGAGATTGCTCCTTTTCTTTACAGGTCCATTTGAAGCTCATCCTCTGATTTCTTTGTAACCTAGTTAAGGTTTCATTAGCCTAACTAGGCTGGAGATATTCTTGTCAGTTGAGAAGCACTTTCTGCCTGAAATTATCCACACTCTTCTGGAAATGGCTGCATTTCCCTCCGTCTAAATTAGATTAACTAATTTCAGACTGTTCTCCCTGCATTGCAATTTGCCAAAATGGTCTCTTTCTTCCAGGATATCTCCTCTCTGTTAGCACTTGACTCCCCAGTCAGGATGTCAGCATCCTTGAAGCTTAGTTGAGCACATGCCCACTGCCCTCCGGAGCTTCATGGGAAATGTCATATATCACATAAGGCTCTTCAGCCAGGGGTTTAGGGTAAAGTGTCACACATTGGGGCTTTAGTTACAGAAGAGCTCCTAACACTTTGGTTTGAGGTCCTTGTTTTTAAAGAACCAAATAGCTGCACAACTTAGAAATAAACAAAAGTCAGTAAAATAACCTACTATGGGGGAAAAAAACCCAACCTACTATGGGAAAAGCCAAAGGTTTTAGCTATGACCAAAACAAAATAAGATAAAATGATCTAGCTGGTGAAGGCCTCAGGGGGAAGCAACAGCATACTTAACATTGTTGCTAAACAGGAGATGGGCCTACCTTTCTTTCTAGCCCTCTATAGAGTGAATATTGTTTTTGAAGGTTCTATTCTTATAGATTTCGACCTTCGGAAATTAAATTTTGAAACCATAGCTTGTCATGGTGTCGCATTCATTACGCACACACTTCGCACCAATGAGTTTTGCCTTGGGTAGAATAGTAACGGAGGGGGCAGGAAGGGGTAAGCACCAGAGGACAGGAAGTAGAAGGGGAGGAAAGACAGAGGAGAGAAAGGATGAGAAGGAAGAATGCAGTCACTGAGAGACAAACCAGAGGCTGGCCTTGGGCTTCTCCAGAGGCCTCATGATGTTACATAAATTAGAGGAGAAGAAAAACTTGGTCCTAATGCTGGGCCCATGAATAACTTCAAAGAATTGTAGGCGGGTGGTGGCGGCGCACGCCTTTAATCCCAGCACTTGGGAGGCAGGGGCAGGCAGATTTCTGAGTTCGAGGCCAGCCTGGTCTACAGAGTGAGCTCCAGGACAGCCAGGGCTACACAGAGAAACCCTGTCTCGAAAAAAACCCAAAAAAACAAAAACAAAAAAAGAATCGTTGTAAAGAGTCTCAAACTGTTCCCAAATCTTTACTCTCCCCACCCCTTCCACACCCCACACCACCACACCCCCAGCCCTCACCCCTCCCTTAGATTTATTAGTGTAAATAAATGAAAAAGGGGGAGGGGAGATGGACCAGCCAGTGAAGTGCAAGCTAGAGGCGTTTCATTTCTAGAACCCACATAAATGGTCCAGTCGAGGGGGTGTGAGGACAGCTGAAACTTCAACCTGCTTCAGGACACAGTTATTTCCCAGACTGTCTTTTTGTGACACATTTATGTGCAATGACTGGCTTTAATCTCTTCATAAAAGCAGAGATTTTTTTCTTTACTATATTTTGTTAGTCATTAGTTCAAGTTCATGAGGTAAGTAATGGATCATCACCAGAGACGCTGGAAGGAGGGCTTTGTTTGTCTCTAGAACTTTACAGCTGGGACTGATGAGGCTGGTACCGGAGTCACAATACTCAGGTCATGAAATCAAAGCATCTCTATGGACTTCCAAACCACTCTGCACCACCACCACCACCCCGGGTTCTGAGACAGTGGCCCTGACCTCCTGACCTCCTGAGTCTGCCTTTATTGTCTTAGGTTTCAGCTGTCCTTGCCTGGCGTCTTCTTACTAAAATAAATGGGTAAAATCCATGGCTTTAAAGCATCTTAAAATTGCATTTTAAAAATGATTTCAAAGTGAGAGAAATGCCTTAAACATGCTAGATAGTTATCATAATCCTTCAATAAACAGTGGAATTTGCGATCAGACCTTTAAAATGCAGTGTGAAGGAGTTTGGTGACTCACAGGCAATAGCAACTCTGACTCAGGCAACCAGAGACCTGAGACCAATGTCTCTCCCTCTGTGACCGACATCAAATTACCCAATTAGATTCTCCTGCCCTTATTGTTTTGATCTGCAAAACAGCCAACAACGAGTTGTTTTAGCTCATGCTCAAGGTTTGAGACTCAGCAGTCAAAAAGCATAGGCCCTATGTATTATAAGATGCCACCAGAGGCGAGAGCAACATGCCTCAGTGTTATTCTTCATGTGTAAGCCAGAAGGAGCTCAGAGGCTCAAGAAAGCCCTCCCATCTCATCTATGGTCCGTAAGAAGCTTGAGTCTGATCTGAGCTGCTGTTGGAAGATAAAGATCTGGACAGCCGTATAGCCTCCCATTGATGCTGCAAACATAGACCACGGACATAGGGTATGCCAAGCACAGGTCTCTCTTAAGGGGCCATCTGGTTTGGGAAAACTGCAAGTCAAAAATCTCAGGACCAGCCTGAGGCCACAGAGGAGGTTTGTTTCATTTGCTGGGCATGGTTTTGAAAGACACATCACCAGGATTGGGGGTACACGGGTGAATCAGATCCACATGCTTCAGTAATGTGAGTGAAGTCCAGGATATCACCTCTTAAAGTGTTGGCCCTGGACTAGCAGCATGAGCATTGCCCAGGAGCTTGTTATAAAAGCATATTCTTGGGTCGCAGCGCAGAATGGATGAATCACAACCCTGGGAGTAGACCCCACCATCTGTGCCTTAGCAAGCCCCACAGGTCAGACGGATACAGCTTAAGTTGGCAAATTGGAGGTTTAAGATGTGCTTAAGAGAAGCAGCTAGACAGGAACGACGAAAAACAAAATCATGACAGGAAGTTGGCATTCTGTCAGAACAGATATCAGGGAAACGCAGCACGAAGAACCAACCAGCGGTGGGCAGAATGGTCGATCAAGCTGAGAGAAACTGAAGGCTGACACACCATGAGATAGGTCAGAGAGTTTCACACCTCACTGGTTTCAGAAATTCAAATGGAAATAAATGAACAGGATTGATTGAGTTGTGCCTCTGAGTCCTGACCGTCTGCCCGCATGTGTATATGTGTGTGTGTGTGTGTGTGTGTGTGTGTACCCACACATGAGTGTGCATTTGTGAGAAGAGTTTGTTTAAAGTGGGCATTACATTTGCTCTTCCCACTGTCTGTGAGGAAAATATTTGCTTATTCTTCCCCAAATAGATTCTTTGTCAACCAATGGACAAGCAACCAGCTAAACTAAAGGAGCCTGAGATATCACTGTGAGTGTTCAGCCTGAGGAACTGAGCTTGATTCTAAGTATGAGATGATTCTAAATATAAGTATTCCTTAGGCCCTGATCCCACTCAGAAGGTCTGGGGTGGCCTCCATAACTAGAACCTTTTCCCTATGCGTGTTTAATATCAGAGTCCAACTCTCCTGGCTTCTGTGGTCCTGTTGAGGACTGATTAATGATTCAGTTGTTCAACAGCAGGAGGTTGGAAACAATAAAAGAAAAAGATCTCTAGCTCATTGTGCATGTGTATGTGTGTGTGTGTTGTTGTTGTTGTTGTTGTTGTTGTTGTTGTTGTAATTTGTAAGTTCTCACCACAAGACATTGAAGGAGTCCAGACAAATGTGTAATGGGGAAAATAAGTCATTGGAAACACAAGTGTAAGGAACAGCTTAGGGTCCTGGTGGAATGTGACCAAGGGAGAGGCAGTGGGGGCTTTCTGGGCTTTTCAAGACAGAGGGCATGATGAGGTTTATTTGTTTCTTTCTTAGTTCAAAAGACGGCTATTTGAAATTTAGGCCCATTTCCCCTCAACTAAAAGGATCTAGACCACCCAATCATTAGACATGAGAGTTTATAGAGCATCACTACTCCCCAGCCATAGCCAGCCTGTGCTATATAATGAGTTCCAAGCCTGCCTACATCTCCTGCAAACACAGAGCATCTTTCTCTGTCTCAAAAATGCAAAACCTCAAAAAAAAAAAAAAAAAAAAAAGGCAAGCAGTCCACTGGGCTGGAGATAGTTCTCACAGTGATCTTGGCGGTCGAAAGTTCCCCTTAGAGAGAAAGAGCTTGTTATGCCGCCTTCAGGGATGTAGGCAGACTGTTTTCCTAAGACGTGTGGTGAGAAGAAATTAAAAAGAAAATTCTTAATTGGATTAAGTAGCTAAAAAGGGTGACAGGAGAAAAGCTAAATCCCTTGTCCCTTTCCTCCCTCAGGCCCCCCTCTCCACTCCGAGGTGACCCAGCGAACCCCAGCGTTTACCCAGCTACAGGGACACGTTGTAGAGAAGGAAGGGAGACATCCCCATTTTGTCTTGTTTTGTTTTTAAATCCTTATATGTCATCTTATTCCTTCATTTTTGTGGCCTTTTGTCTCTGCCAGTTTCCATAGCAACAAAACCCAGCAAGTACTTCGCATCTTTCCCTCTAGCTTGTGTAGATAACTCCAAATGGAGTCGAAAACAGTTCTGGGTGAGGGAGACCCCTGCCTTCTCCTCTATCCGTAGATGGGGCTGTCGTGAAGGTATTCGTGTTTCCAGGCTTTGGTCTCGTATGATAGTTTTGCTCTAAGTGTCATTTCTTAGAGCACGCCTTCATGTCTGATCTGGGAGAAGGGAGCAGTGAGCTGCATCTTTAGGGACATAGCTGGGGAGATACAGACACATGATGAACACAATAATGAAAGCATAAGAACACCAAGTGACCTCGCAGAACTGACATTGTACACTACTCTAGGGGTCCCCGAGAGGGTCAGAGACTGTTTTCTAAAAAGGTATCACCCTCCCTCTTGGAATGTTTACCCAAACCATCAAAAACGCACCAAACTAGTAGGTACAATTGCATGTCGAGGCATGCTGCTCGCTTTCTGTTTACTAAGACTAAAGATGTGTCACCTGACCATCGTTTCCCAGCGTGGCTGCGCTCTTCTTATAAGCTTTCTCCCACCTCCCACCCCCTAGCCCCAAGTTCAAAACTGTGTCATCAATGGCCACCATTCAGCTCCTCTAAGACACACAGAGTACATGTGGCCACAAGTGGTTTGGGGTTGGGACTAAGGCATACCTTGACTCCTTTCTCAGACATTAATCTTCATGTAACTGTCACACAAATGATACGATATTCAAGACAAATTATAATAACAGGATTTATAGATAAAATGTCTAGGCCAAGCTGCTAAAATAAACAAATGTATTTCAGAGAAATGAGTATATGTGTTAGACTTCTATTGTTGCTATGATTAAAAACTCACAAATCTATAGTTTGAAAGAACACAACTTATTATCACACAGTTTCATGGGTCTCAATAGTCCCAACAGGGTTTCACTGACATTAAGTGTCAAAGTGGTGGCCAAGCTGGGTCCCATTAAGAGTCAGTGTCTGTTCCTTTACCTTATTATAGCTCCAAGAAGCTGTCTATATTCCCTAGTTCATAGCTGCTTCTTCCGTCTTCAGAGTCAATACTGTAGCATCTTGAAATCACTCTTAATCACATGTGTAAAGGCCCTTTCGCTGTTAAGTGACATGCTCACAGGTTCCAGGCATTAAAATATAGAAACACAGAGAGGGGGCTATTATTCTTTTTACCCTTTTCATCAAATCATACCTAATGATAATTATATTTTAATTTGATCCTGGTCTTAATCCAGTATGACAAGATAATCTTTTCCAACTTGCCCTAAATCCTACTGACAGTCAAATGTACCATTCTTTGGCTTTCAGCCAGGGTGACAGCAAATGTTTTGCAATTATTGCCCAGCGCAAGTCTGTCCACTCAAATGGCAGCCTGCAGTTGGGCAGTTTTTCCCTGACACTCTGCCTCTGCCTATGTCTGCCATGACCCCAGAAAGGTGCACAAAGATGGTAATGCTTTGAAGATAGGGTAAGGAAGCACTTCAGTGTTCAGACTTTCTCTCCTGAGTCACAGCAAAGTCTTGCTTTTCTGTTTGTTTTTACATCTGAACCTGCAACATTTTGAACTCTCTGTGCTTTTAATCTCCTTTGCTCATTGGAATCCTCTTTATTGTATCTTGCTCAAACATAGTCTTGGTTTGTCTGGCCTTCTGCATAGCCTAACTCCTGAAGTCTGAACTTAGTCCAGCAGTTTCTTACTACCTTTCTCATCTGGTTTGTATGAGTTTTCTACAAACATTTAAATTATGTCTCAGCTCTGCGCTTTAGAGCCATCTTCTCAGGCATTTAGAGTACATATCTCCACATTTAATTGCTTACACACACACACACACACACACACACA
>JADRCD010185925.1:0-24113 GCA_019843815.1 Montemys delectorum | reverse complement strand
GGAGAGGGAGAGGGAGAGGGAGAGGGAGAGGGAGAGGGAGAAAGAAACGGAGTCTTTCTTACTTCCCTGTCATCTCTCATCTCTCCAAGCTTTTTCATGAGCAATTAAGAACAGTAGAAAATGAGTTAAACAATCTCAGGGTACAAAGCCAACCTAAGCACTTGATAACAATGACCACAACATAGGGTAATGTAATTCTTTTTTTTCCTTGTTTTAAATTATTTGTTATAATGTACATCTATTTCTCCCCTAGTCGCATAATAAATTAGGAACTTCCTTTTTTGTTTTGGGACAGGTCTCCATAAGCATCATAAACCTTTGGCAACACTTGGCACAGGGAGCATTTGGAATTGTTTCCTGTTCGCAGTGCAAATCTTCTTTTATTGACTTTCATGTTTATTAGAGGGCATTGTTCCATCATTTCCCAACCAGCCAGCTCCAGCCTTTTCTCCTCTCTCCATTTTTAACCCACCCCCTAGGACTCTCCTCACCTCTCTCCCCAGTTAATTTGCACACTTCACCTGCTCCCTGGTCATTGACCTTACCTCTGTGTGTGTGTGTGTGTGTGTGTGTGTGTGTGTATGTGTGTGTGTGTGTGTATGTGTGTGTGTGTGTGTGTGTGTGTGTGTGTGTGTGTGGTATTTGGAGGGGCAGGCAAAGAATAATGAAAGGAATGTGATGTCGGCTTTATTTGATTGATATAGGGCCACTGGAGCTAGGCTTCTGCCCTCTTGTGGAAAACAGGTAAGTAATCAACTTTCAGAGCATTTGAAGAGCATCCAAAGGACTCAAAGCACTTTATAAATACAAAGCTCTTAACACGGTGTTGGTCATTAGTCTCTTTCTGGAAAACCAAAGCTATTCCCATCCCAGGGCTTCTCCTTGGAGGACACTCAGTGCTAGACCCTTTGACTCCCACATCTGGGAATGTGAACTGAGAAATTGCTACCACTCTGACTTAGGAAGCATCCCTTACTCAGAAAGTCTGCATGATTAAGGGGGTGAGCAACAGAGGACACCACCACCACCCTCCCCAGGCATTTCCCCTGATTAGCCTGAAATCCAGCCTGTGTTGTTAATGTGACTATTTTGCTCTGTGGGTTCATATTAGGTTCACACATGAAGTTAAGCAAAATCAAAACTTCCAATTCTATTTACAACCAAGAGGACATTGAATTTCAACTTTAAACGTCCCTTGTTTCTACAATTACTGACGTGTATTATTTGTGCATTCAACTAGTAGTCAAGACAAATAAATACTGCATGCAACTCTTAAAATTAAGATTAATAGTAAATGAATACTTCACTGTTTTCATTTTTTGATGTTAAGAGAAAATATCTTAAAATAATGTCAAAGTTTACAGCATACACTCCTCAGTGAATAAGTACAAAGCTACTGTTGAAGTTCTGACTGATGTCTGATGCCATCTTCATACTTTCTTAAAAACATTTGTCATACAAACCTTGGACAACTTGTATACAAACACACACTATATATGTGCCTTATATCTAAAATCTAGTTTCAGATTGTATAGGCTCAGCCTGTCACCCTTGATGACACCTATAAACTCTCCAGGATATTTGAGAACCATTATCTAGCTTATTTTATTTTTCAAAAACAAAGAAATACAACAAGCTGCTATGGTTCAATAATGAATTATTTTAAGTAATTAGAGAGATTTTATTCCTTTACTTATTTCAAAAGATCAGTAATTATTCTGGAAGGAAAGAAAATTATTTAAAAGAGAATAGCACACCAATAATAAAATGATGACGATCCTCATTGTGGTGTGACAATTGGGACTAAGAGGAATTAAATGAAAACTTTAAGATGTTAGTGACTGAAGATCACTTAATTCCATGGATAATGGACACTGTGAAAATTATGCAGGCATTAACCATCTGTTTTACTATGAAGCTAACTAAAATGGGCTTCTCTGAGAGACACCAACTGACTTAAACTCCTGATTCTAGTTTACTGCTCCACTGGCACTAGCATGCCTAAACTCATGGGGAAGGCAGCCTCGTGCTGCAGAGCAGACCAGTGAACACCTGGAATATATTCTCCAGAGTGAAAACAGCAGGGAACTGACCAGAAATAACCTCTCTCATATTATTGCTTCAATTAGACCAAAACAACTTTCCCTTTGAAAACTTAATAATAAACACTGCGGGTCATTCACTTGTTTTGAGCCCCTTTGGGAGCGAGGAGCAGATGTATCCCCTTAGCTAGCCCCCTTCCTGTCATAGAGACAAGAGGCACAAATCAGGATAGATATTGATTTTAATTGGAACCAACATCACCTACATGCCATATTAATTTTCACATATTCCTGAAAAAAATTAAGATTGTTTCTTGGTTCTCTTTGGGTTGATTGGACGTAGTGATGTAATGAATGTATTTGGGAACTGGACAATACCTATGCAGATTTAGTTATTTCTAAAATTCCTATTGTATACTGAACGTGGAGAAGAAAACATCCTGCATCCATTATAGTTCTTCTTTATTGCCTGAGCAGGGGCAGTTTTCTTGAGAATTTTCATCTCAAAAGATGCTGTACGTAAAAAGAAATCTTTTCCTGTAAACGAAAAGTTTTATAAACCTAGATTGTTCGTCTCAACTCTTCTCCCTCTATTAATAGAATTAAAAAATAAAATTGTTTCTACACAAAACAAAATTGCCTTCTTTGGAGTCATTAAGTTCCTGCTGTCCCCTAAGTCACAGATCACTACCCTTCCCTAGTTCTCTTGTTCATGTGACAAGTTCTTCATCCATTGCTGCCTGGAAGTGCATCAGGTTCTGTAGTAGGATGTACTCATTTTAGCTTCTTGGGATCTGAATAGAGATAAGATGCATCAGCATACCTAGGGTGGAGTTCTAGTTGGATTGACAGAAATGCAACTAGATAACTCTCTAAATAACCCTCAGCTGGGTTACCTGTGTATTATATAGATCACTGATCTAAGCAAAGGAAAAAAATTCAGGAGAAAGACAAAGACATTTCACATTTGCCAAGGTCATTAAATTTCACTAAAATTTTGGTATCTGTTAGATTTATTTGAGGTGACATGCTGTAAAATTCATAGGACCAAGATCTGGAAAAAGAGAGGAGCAAGGTTAAACAGCCAGCAGAAAATGATACTGAGTCCCAGGGTCTTAATAATTTGTATAACACCAAAGGAGCAGATGATTCTAACAGCAGAAAATAATATTTCCAATGTACAGCGTCTTCTGAGAGCCAGACACTTCCAGGATAGCTTCCAGAAATAACCCTGACGTGACATGACCCTGGAAGGCAGAGACTGCCAACTACATACATATACAGTCAAATATTGCTACGAAGATAGGCTTCAGATTCGACACTACATCAGACTCAAACTGCTTCCACAAGACTAGAGAAGTATTAACTGCTCTTTCCCTTGGTGTTTCATTCATTCATTCATTCATTCATTCATTCAGTCATCACTGAGTAAAAATGGCAAATGTAAACAAGTCCTGTATCTCTCACATGACATTTCTATAGAAAGGGATAAATTAAAGTGTTTGGTATATTAGTATGGGGCCAGGAAAAGCCCAAGTAATTTTAAAGAGTCAAGCACGTCCCCGAGGTTTTTGTCTTACTAGAGTTTAGGTGCTTTGGATAAAACATCATGAAAACAGAGATACTGAAGTCCTCTCCATGATTTTACGACAAGCAATCCACAGTCTGCCTTGTCAGAGCACGGTTCAAAAAAAGCAGTTTTCTAGTATGAAAATTAGATACATTTGATCAAATAGTTCTTTTCCATATTTTGCTTTAAAATTATAATTTATACCCAAGACTTTTTTGTTTGTCTGTCTCTGTTTTGATTTTGTCTGTTTTTTTTTTTTTTTATTCCCCTTTCTCCCACTCTAGTGATTTTTAAAGAGGTTTGGAGAGGCTGGAAGATGTGTTTTGCGGAGGCTTTTGGGTTCATTACATTTTCTTAAGCGTGCATTTAAAGGGTTTCCTTGGAGAAGCTCTGGGAGACAATTGAGTGCTAATTAGCCTAACCATTTACCCAGGAAGAACTTTGATCTTTTCTCACCTACCCTGTTGTCTGCTTTTGCTTCATCTCCATAAATGTGTTTACATAATTAACACGACAGATTGAGTTTTGTGAGGTACACGATAATAAGCCTTCCAAATGGTTCGATCTCAGGATAAAAGAGGAAGTCCTCAGAATCAGCACTTCCTGAGAGACCCAAACAGGGGTAGCTATTTATTATAAGATACTCGTAAAACAGAAGCTCTGGGTGTTCCCAGGCAGGGCTACCTGATTCTTCCCAGTATTTGAACTGTTCTCCAGGACTTTTTCAAAAAAAAAAAAAAGAGCCATTGCAAATTCTCAATTGTGTTCAGTGAAGAAACGACAAGATTTAAGCAAGTATCTGTCACTTCTCATTAATTTTTAAAACAAGCTGATATTAGCTTAAGTGTTATGGAGAAAGAAAGCTTCTATATTTGTCTCATTAAGTTAATATCTAAGATTAAGGTTTAATAATTGAACAAAAGCTAAATATGGGGATGATGAAGCTTGAAATGAGAAGATTTTTTCTATAAAACTCTAATATTTAATGTTCACATTCTTTTATAGTTAAATGAGTCTTCCTGTTTCATTGATTATATACCACATTCTACTATAATCTTTTGAAATCTAAAGGAATTTTCCTTGTACAAAAGGATCACATATTTCCAAGGCAGCTACATCAAAAGATTTGAGTCAGAGGTAAAGCTCCCAAATTCCACCCTTTCATAGCAGGTGAGATAATCAGATTTTTTTTTTTTTTGCCCATCCCTGATTTCTGCTTTTAAAATTTAGTGCATTCTTCTGAGAAGCCAATTCATATGCTGTGAAAAAACTCAGCTTTCTGTGGAGAAAGATAGAGGTGTCAGTTCACAAAACTGACAACTTAAGTGCGATGAATTAGAAACATGTGGATTAAATATCCCTTGAAACATAAGTGACTTTTTTTTAAAAATTAAGAAGGAGGTTGGCAAAAAACATTTCAGGTTTTTCTCCAAACTCAAAGCATTTGAGAACAAATTCCTTACATCTTACACGCTTCTCAATTCACAATTTCTGAACATTGAGATTTGGAATTTTAATCACAAATCTAATTAGAAATATAGAAAGAGTTGTGCATGAAATTTTTTTTTACCAGTCACGCTTCTGTGTTATTTTAAGATTAATAGAAATCAAAACAATTGCACACAGATTAAATTGAGAGATAAAGATGGGTCCCTTGGCAGAGGGCTAGCTGACATTTCCAATATAAATAAAAACAAATTTTTATTTTTAAACAAAATGAGCATCTTACACATTGAAAAACAAAATCCATTCAAGGAAAATAAATGTTTCAATGCAGTTAAGATAATCAAGAGAGCCATGATCATGACCACATCACCAGGAAACTTAAGAACTGGCATACTGGAAATGCTTTCAATCAACAGTGAATATTTATACTATGCTTAATATTGCTAAATTTAAATTATTCATAATAATTCAAATTCTCAACTAAGTTTCTCAGGAGTCAAATCATGTGATACTGAGCATTCATTGTTCCTTATAGGATACTCCCCTCTTATAGTCTAATCCAGGTGGTATAAAATACTGTTATACATTCTGAAATCTGCAATAATTATTTTTTAATGTCCTTTGGATTTCCCATACAGTACCAGTCAAAAGTCTGTTGACCACATAGCAATACAAAAGAAGGAATTAGGAAGGAAAAAATAGGTAGGAACAAAAGGAAGGGAATACAGCGAGATAAATTAAAAGAAAAAAGATTGAATTTTTTGATGTCTTTTAAATATAGTTTTAGGAAGAACAGAACAAAAAGGACCAAATTTCTGAGTGTTTAGTATATAAACTGTAATTTAAGCACGGACAACAAGGACCATGACAATAAAACGCCAAGTGTTCCTGTTTCAGATATCATGCATGGATATGTTTCACATGTACTATACATTTCAATGTGCATATAGACCCACAGGAAAAAGAAAATGTATAGGTTAGTTAGTCCACAAGAAGCTGTATGGCTAGTCCTAGAGTCTAGTCCATTTCCTAGCGCTCCAAACATTTTGTCACAACTTTCCTTAGCAGTAACTGTAAAGTTACCTTAATTTAAGACTTGTTTACGTAAACCTAAGATTGCCATTTAACGTATTGATATGTTTTGCATTGCTGTGACAAAATATCCAAGAGTCACAACTTTATAAAAACAAGAGGATTATTTAGCTTATACTTTTGAAGCGGGAAGCTTAAGATTGGACAGCACTATCTGTATTGCCTCTGGTTAAGGCACCCTTGTGTTGCGTCACATCATGACAGAATATCTTGATATAAGTACAAAGAAGTAGAGAGAATTTAAGGCAGGCTTTCTCTTTTATAAAAAATTTTAAAGGGCTTAGCTAGGGTCTTGTGACAACTGTATTAAAGCTTTCCAAAGATGGCAACTCACAAAGACCTAAATGTCATCTTCTAGACCCTGTCTCTTACAAGGTTCTGTCAACATTGTCAGCATTCTGTCTAAACTCCACCTGACTGTTACCTGGCAACAACCAGATATGCTCCACCCCACCGTTACCTGGCAACAGCAAGATAGGCTACTTGCCTCCTCCTCACTCTTTTGTTTCTTTCTTGCTCTCTTGGGCTCTTGCTCCCTTGCTCTTCCCTCCCTCAATCTCTGCCCATTCCCTTCCCCTCTCTCTTTTCCCACATGACCATGGACAGCCTCTACTCCTCTACTCCCTCTCTCTGCCTTTCTCTGCCTCTACTACCCTCTTAACTCCCCTTCCCAAGCCCTGGGTAAACTTCTATTCTATACTATACTGTCTTGTGTTTGGTCCCTCGGGGAGAAGTGATGCCTTGGCTTGGGCCTGCTGAGACATCCCCTTCCCCCACACCTGACTACCTCACCATATAGAGCATATTTCTTCTCTCCTTATCACTTTATAAACACATCAAACGTTGCCATGCCATGACTCAGCATCCCTTATAAGGACCTTGGGAAAAACACCCAAACGTTATCCGAAGCTTAGATTCTAAACCATAGCAATGCAAAAGCCATATCCCAGCTATTTTGAGATATCCACTTTTTGGATTCCCATTGAGCGCTAGTTAAAATCTGTTGATCATGGAAAAAGGCAGGCGAAAGAAGGGAAAGACGACAGATGTCAGGAAAGACATCTTACATGCATGTAGAATCTTAATGACATGCACAGTCACATCTGAAAGTTTCAAATCTCATTGATTTTTGCCTATCCTTTTCTTAATGTTAATTTATCTAATGATGAATTTATCTCTATTTTTAATTGTTAAGTTTATTTTTATTCACATAATTGTTATTCTGACTTGTAAACTACTTTCTATGCTATCATGTTTTCAATACATACATACATACATACATACAGACAGACAGACAGACACACACATACATACATACATACATACACACACACACACACACACACACACACGCACACGCACACACACATAAATTTTGTGCCCTGTACAGTTCTTTGAAACTATACATGATTTAAAAATTATATAAGTACAAAATAATTGTTTAAATTCCTTGCTTTCACATTAATCATCGCTGTTTTTTAAACATGGAGCTAAGAGGCAGACAAGTTGTGTTCTGCCTGAAGGCCCCTGAATCTGGGTCAATTTTCAGTGTTACAAGTGAGGTGGGGCGCACTTTCTAGAAGGAAGCAAGCATTCTTTTCACAGTTGTATCATGCTTTCCCTTGAGCAGAAATCCTAGTGTATCATCTCACACCCATGTGACTGTGAACTTCTTCCGGGTCACTGTGCCATTTGCTGTGTGACCTCTTACTTCAGCTGACTTTGATACCTCCAGAATTTTCAAATGAAAAACAGAATAAAATAAAAAAGCTTGTAAAGTTATAACGGAGTCAGAGAATAGGCTGAAAAATAGGTCTGCTTGCATCTTAAAATCATTTTGGCACATTTTCTACAACTTGACTTATTTCCTTTAATAAATATTTTCATCTGTTTCATACTCATAGCTATGAGAGATGAACAAGGTTCATAAACCACTTCTCTTGAGAGCATACAAACCCACCAGCAGGTAGCCTGCCTATCAGCACTCCACATACCTTGGACATTGCCAGGAAGGCAGAAGTGGCTGAAGCACCATCTGGTAAACTTTATCAAAATGTTTTCTGACATTCTCAAAGGGCATTCATAGAACATTTACTGAAAAATGAAAATTCTTGAAAATTCACAGCTTCTAGATAGCTAGTTAACTGAGTCTTCTGAGAAGGACCCACCCACAACAACCTTTCAGAATAACTTACTCAGGGGTCATTCTTTCTCCTGACAATGTGAAAGGTAAATCCCCACCTGTGGCGTGTGGGACGACCAGTCCCCTTTCTTCTGCCCTCAGACCACAGGCTCATTCTTGTCATAATGAGGAAGCTGACTGATGGATTTCACTTTCTTTGCCACTGAACTGCTTATACCCCCTGAACTTTGCAGTATTAGGCGTGTCCTGGTCCCCACCAGCTGTCTCTCTGTGCACCCTCCCCCCTGCCTAACTTCTATCCCCTATTCCATCTGTTCTTTCTTCCTCCTCCCCTAAATTTCAGTCCATAAACCCGCTGGAAACAACCAATATGTATGTCTGTCAATCGCTCAGTAATGAGAACCACTTACAAGGTCATGTACTTCTCACTTCAAAAAAATAGAAAAAAAAAAATCCCTGTTCCAATTACAAAAAGAAAGTCACCTTCATTTCCAGTATTCAGGAATGTAGAAGATCATATGCTCACCATTAAGAAGTAATTAGAATTAATTTCATATTCTCTCTCTTGCTCTCTCTATCTCTCTTAATCACTCATTCTCACTCTTTCTTAGTAAATTTCCTTAGGAAGAACAACCTCCACACCAGTGTTTATGTTTCTTTTGCCAATGCCCTTTGCTTCAAGTTGAAAGACAAAATAAAATAAAATATTGAACTTTAGGAAGGAAATTAAGGTCTAAACCGTTTCAGTTGTTACAAAGAGCACTCGCTTTGTTCCAGTGGTTCTTAGTTCTCCATCCTTGCTTGAATACAATTAAGAGATGCATGTTTGCATAGACAGCATAATTTTTCCCGGGAACACTTTGTGCCATTCGATGACTAGTGCAAATTAAATTCTGTGTCAGTTAGTTCCAGAGGCTAACAGTACCTTATTATATTTTATTGAATTCAATAACTGCAATCAAAATATTTGTAAGCAAAATGCGACCAATATGTCTTGTTTCATGCTATAAGCTGGAATGCACAACCTATCAAATTCATTTTCTACAAAGCATGGCACCTCATACCATTCCATTTCCTAGAACATTCAGCAACTTTTATGAGATTCTGGTCCCATACTTAATGGTAAAAGATGAAGAACAAATACCAATGTGTGGGTGAGATCCTTCCAGGCCATCTAAACTTAAAGAATGGTAAATTATCATTTTGCAGTCACAATGCCTGCAGCGAGACCCAAACGAATAGTGTCTCTAGCTTATGACCCTGAACTGTTCCCTTTCTCAATGGAATGTCTTTTCTTCTGGATCCACTTTTATGTCATGACAATACGAGCCCTAAATCCCACACTGCTCTAGGGCTTACTAGCTAGAGTTCCTGTTCTGACTCACAATATCCTTTATAGGACAGTGGGAACTGGACTTACACACAGCATTGCTCAAATGCCAGCTGTTTTCCAACACGTTTTCACATTTAGTATTGTAATTGCAATTTGGAGGATCATTTATGCAGGCATTTAACTACTTACAACCATCCCATTGTTTTAGCAGTCTAAAGCAGATATACAGAAATCTGCACCTCAGTTGGGGTTCTATTTAAAGTGTCCCCAAAATGAGCCTGTGTGAAGTCTTGTTTATCTTAGCTGTTTGTGATGCTCTGTTCAGAATTTTCTGGATGCAGTCCTTGATTCCCTCTCCCTCTTCCCAGATGCCAATTCCTCACTCCCAGAAACACGGCCTTATACAATGGATAATGAACCTCTTTTAAAAATTTCTAATATTAACTGAGCTCTAGTTCTGCTCATTTAACAGAAACTTTAAAATAAGCAGGATGAAGGTCAATTTTTAGTTTGACAAGTTGATCTTGAGTCTGAACAAACATCATTAAAATATTGTCTTATGTTAAGCAATTTTACAGCAGATGAAAAAGAAAACTTGCATGGTCATAGCACATTGATGATGTCTTTTTGTCCTGATATTTCTTGTATGCAATTAAAGTGAATTTGTTGTTTGAATGGGATAAGACAAAACCCAGAGTTGATACCCACTACATCAATGGTCTTTTTAGTCTGATTAAGGTCTTTTATCTGATTAAGTAATTAGTGGTACTCTTCCTTAGGAAAGCCTTCTGCTCTTGGTAGTTCTTTAAATGTTCTATATTTAAAGGTAAGTACTTTGTTTTTATTTTATATTAGGCTTTGAAATTTTGTTTTAATGTAATGAAAATAATCTATTTGCCTTTATAGTTTTCCATCATTTTACTGACCCACCATTGAGACAGTTTCTGGTAATAGTGTGAAACTATAAACGTTCTTTCACCAAATTTCTCTTTGTAAAAAAAAAAAAATTGCATGTGTGTATAGGTGTGTGAGTACATATTGTGTTGATGTTTGGAGATGACCTTTAGAACAATAGCATTTTAAGAGTATATTGACATGACAGTGTTATCCATTAGGAAAAAGACCTGGGAAACAGCTGGGATATGTGCAATCTTAGCAAGAAATGCAGAAAAGTTGCAGTGGTAGAAACAGAAGAATATTTGAGAGGTATTTCTGGGGTTAGAATTCTGAGGATTTAATGACAGACTAGCTCTAAGTGTTTCAAAGAAATAGAAATTGAAGAGGAATGAATTGGCTCTGATCTGGACAACTGCATTATTCTTTTAAGAAAAGCTGAAAGGAGTAGAGGATTTTGCTTGTCTTTAATCTTTTACTTTGGGGCGTATTAAGCACTAGGGACCTGTTTGTTTAAGTATCTTTGAGTATGGGTATAGAGATGCTCAGTGGACAGCTGATACTGTGAAACTATAGTTCTATAATAAGATTTAGATTGGAAAGCTTCAAAAAGAGAAACTTTGAAGCCTTAATACATTCCCTTGTTCTGAATTTCTTATCAACTTACTATAAACTGAAACAGAACTGGAAACATTTCCTAAGTAGTCATGAAGTCCTCTTCCCTTATCATAGCTATAAATCTCAATCCCCGAGAAAGATTGAGCAGAAATCAAGAACAGAACCACTGGCTAGAAATGAGGAAATGAACAAGATTATATCTTTATCCTTGTACACTGTGGCATTAAGGCTGGTTGTCATGTGGATTTTGCCTGTGAAAATCAGCTGCGTAGGACCAGGGCTGTGTCATCTCCCACTTACCTTACAGGAGGCACTGGATGGAGCCCTGGAACTGGACCCTTAGTTTCTGCTTCTGCTTTTACTACTAGGAAGATGGTCTATCTCAGTAGTGGGCCAAGCAGGACATGTAACAATAGGAAGAGCAAACTCTCCTAGGACAATCTCTTTCCTGAAAAGTGTTCTCTGGAATTTTCCCTGAAAGGCATGTGTTTGAGGACATGTATAGACGTTTGACAGTCTGTTAAGTATTAATTTTGTTTACATATAACTGCTCCTCTTTCCCAAGACAAATGACCTTCAAACCAGGACATCAGAGGGTACCAACACCAGGTAGTTGCCTCTGTTACTGTTTCTTACAGCTTCCCCACTCTTTGTAGACATTTACTCATGCTGTGTTCATTTGCATATAGAATATGTGTTTGAGATATAAGGACTTTCAAAGTCTTTAATGTCTACTTACACGAACATAGTCCTAGTAATGAATTCTGTTTGATGATTACTTGCAGATCTTCTTGCTCTCAAGCTCTTCTTAGATACCATCTATTCTCATTGTTGCTCTGATAGTAAGCGGCTGACTCTCACAGAAAAGTTCCACATGACAGCTAGCTGCATTGCCAGTTTGTACGGACTGAGATGCAATCTTGTTCGTTTCTCCATTTCTATCCAGTGCTCCATTCTTGAGTTCTGCTCAATCTCATTTCCCTTATTTATTTATCTATTTATTTGTTTGTTATTTTACTTCTTTATTAGCCTATTCATAAAAGAACTCATTATGTAGCTCTCTGAATGCCCTGGAATTCACTGTGTTAGAACAAGCTGGTCTCAGATTCACAGAGATCATCCCACTTCCATCTTCTGAATGCTGGGATTAAAGGTGTGTGCTACCATTCCCAGCTCCATCTTACTGTGGACCATGACATTTCAAAGTTTTGCTTCTCACAGACCTATACTGAGTGTATCTGTTTTTTTTATTTCAGAAATAAACTGTGCATATGTGGTATATGTATATGTGTATAGGTGTGTGTGTGTGTGTGTGTGTGTGTGTGTGTGTGTGTAACCACATGGGCTTGCAGAGGATTCCAACAGAAATCTTGGCAAGTGAGTGCAAGCGAGTGAAGAAGAGTAAGTCTTCTCTTTTCCAATGATCTTATTAGGTCATTGATACATTAGAAGATGTGGCCCAGATTAAAGTTGTGTGCCACCAAACTTGGATTTGGAACTTGTTTTGTCCCAGGCTGGCCTTGAACTCGTTTATCTCAGTCTCCTGGAATTAAAGGCTTGACCTATCTTTCCTGGGTCTAAATTTTCCATGCTCACTATACCTCAAGATCTCCTTGTCAAGATTTGGGTCAGGAGCCTGTGTCTTCCAGCCTCAAACACCTTCCAGATCACAGGTTTGCCCCTCCACCCCATTTCTGGATTGTAGTTCATTCTAGATATAGTCAAGTTGACAACCAGAAATAGCCATCACAGAATTCTTCTAGTCTATGACAAGGGCAGCGCATAGCAGGAGCACATTCCAGGAACAGCCAATGCCATGAAATCGGAGGTTGAAGAATGTCTCTAAAGGAGCAGGGACTCCTAGTGCCTTTTGAAGATGCACTGTCAGTGACATAATGACCGTCTGTAAGACTCTACCTCCTATCTACTAGTAGCATCTTCCAGTATCACCGTCAGTGCCAGTGAACCTTTGAGAGACACTTGTCCAAGGCTCACTACATGAGCTGACTATGAGTCCCCTGAGTAGCTCACCGATTACCAGTATACCAGGTTGAAGATACAGCATGAATGTCTTGCCTTACTTACTTGGACTGATCTCTACATAAAAGATTTGCATTATAATGATGAGTTTCATTGAAATAAGAACAGAAAAGAGCTATTATTCTAAATATCAGGAAAGATCAGACGGATTCTTCCGATCTTGGTGAATAGCTAAAATTTAAATATATACAGAGTCAATCTATGATTAACTAGGTGGTACTACCTAAACAAAGAAAGGTAGGAGAGAGATGAAAGCTGACTATCAATTAAAATTCTGATTTCTAACAAAAATCTTGCTAAGTAGTGAATCTCTTGTGAGGCTCTCGTGACTTATTGGTACTAAAATAATAAAAAGCATGACTTATTTGGAAAAAAAAATCATGCTATTTGCAGTTAGACCACTGACATGGTAACATACTTTTAAGAATATGAATCTTAAATTATATAACTAGTTAAATCAGAGTAAGAATGTTTGCAAAACTATTTTCCATGTGAATCTTAAAAGATAACTAAATTGAATCTGTGTAATAAAGACTGCTTAAACTATTCTTTCATCAGAGAATTACAAGAAGCATTTTGTACTCTCAGAGGAGACACTTTCCACTGGAACTCCAATCTTTATATCATTGCAGAGGCCTAATAATCTTGGAAAATTAGTGTGCATGACTAAATTCATTGAAGACTTTTGGAGGGGATGGAGACACACAATGGGGATACATTTTTTTAAAATTAATTTATTTATTCACTTTACATCCCAATATCAGCAAGCTCTCCTTCCAGTCCACCCTCCCAGCTCCTCCCCAATTCTTCTTCTCCTTCTCCTCTGAGAAGGGAGATCCCCTGTATCACCCACACCACTCCCACCATCCCACTTCTCACTTCCTTACTAGTGTATATCATTTACTACGGGACCAGGTGCATCCTCTCTCACTTAGACCAGACAAGGTGGCTCAGTTAGGTGAACAGGATTCACATCCAGGCAAGAGATTCAGGGACAGTACCTGGTCTAGTTGTTGGGGGACCCGCATGAAGACCAAGCACATCTGCTACATATGTGGGGGGTGGGGGGCTAAGTCATTGGTTAGTGGTTCAGTCTCTGAGAGGCTCCCAAATGTCCAGGATAGTTGATTCTGTTGATCTTCCTATGGAGTCTCTATCTTCCTCAAGTTCCTTAATCCTTCCCTGACTCCTCCACAAGGCTCCCCAAACTCCATCTTTGTTTGGCTGTGGGTCTATGCATCTGTTTCTGTCAGCTGTTAGTTGGAGCCTATCAGAGGACAATTGTGCTGGGATCTTGTCTGCAAGTATTAATAGTGCTCTATTATTAGTAGTATCAGTGATTGGTTCTTGCCTCTGGGATAGGGCTCAATTTGGGCTAGCCATTGGTTGTCTATTCCATCCACTTCTGCTCTATCTTTGTTTGTGTACATCTTGGAGGCAGGATACATTTTGGGTCAAAAATGTTGTGGGTGGATTGCTGCAAGGGGAACACTTCAACATTGCTTGTGGAAGTGAAAATTTGTACAATAACTCTGGAAATCTATTTGGTGGTTTCTCAGAAAATTGGGAATATTTTTATGTCAAGAACCAGCTATATCACAACTTGGGCATATACTCAAAAGATATTCCACCACCCTACAAGGACACCAGCTCAACTATGTTCACAGCAACTTTATTCCTAATGACCAGAAACTGGGAACAGCCTAGATGTTCCTCAACTGAAGAATGAATAAAGAAAATGTAGTTCATTTACACAAAAGAACACTACTCAGCTATTAAAAATAGTATTGAAGTATTTTTTTCTCATGTTTGTATGTCTGTTAGACAGTTAACTAAAATATTCTGCTTGGTAATGGATGAATTTTACTCTTTGTGTTAAAAAGGCAGGATCAGATGTGGGAGGAGATGAGGGAGATGTACAGAGGGTCAGGAAATTGATCAGAGTTGTGTAGTAGTCGTGGAGGGGGAACTAGGGGAAGCCACTGGAGAGTCCAGGAAAGCAAGAGGCTCTCAGGACCCAATGGGGATGACATTAGCTGAAATACCCAACAAAAGGGAGAAAGAACCTATAGAGATCATATCCAGAGGGTAGGCATGGCCCCTGGTTGAGGGATGGGACCACCCACCCATTTAAAAAATATTAACCCAGAATTGCTCCTGTCTAAAGGAAATAAAGGGACAAAGAGTGGAGCAGAGACTGAAGAAAAGGCCATCCAGAGACTGCCCCACCTAAGGATCCATCCTGTATGCAGTCACCAAACCCAGTCACTATTGATGACACCAAGAAGTGCTTGCTGCCAGGAACCTGATATGGATGTCTCCTGAGAGGCTCTGTCAGAGACTGACCAATACAGATGCAGGTGCTTGCAGCCAGCCATCGAACTGAGCACAAGGGACCCCAATGGAGGAGTTAAGGGGAGGACTGAAGGAGCTGAAGGGGTTTCAATCCCATAGAAAGATCAACATTATCAACCAAACAGACTCCTACCTCCCCGCCCCCCAAAGCTCCCAAGGACTAAACTACCAACCAAAGAGTACACATGGAGGGACCCATGGCTCCAGGTAAATATGTAGCAGAGGATGGCCTTATCTGGCATCAATTGGAGGAGAAGTGAAGGCTCTATGCCCCAGTGTAGTGGGATGCTAGGGTGGTGAGGTAGGAGTGGGTGGGTGGGTAGGTGGGTAGGAGAGCACTCTTATAGAAGCAGGGGGTATGGGGAAGTGATAGGAGGTTTGTGGAGGGGAAACTGGGAAAGGGGACAACATTTAAAATGTAAATAAATAAAATAATGAAAAAATATAAATAAATAAAAAATCAAAATCCCCCCCCCAAATTATTACCTTCTCTTTTCTAATTGGTTGACTAATATTTCTGCTCATTTATTTTTTTCATTAACCTTTCTTATTCTAACTTTTTAAAGCAGAATGTGGTTCATTAATTTAACCCGTACTTCCTGTATTTGATGTTAAAAATTTCTCATAAAAAGAGCCTTAGCTCTATCCCATAGATTTTGATATGTGGTATTTTAATTATATTTGACTTCAAAATGTTTTCTAATTTCTCTTGGATTTTTCTCTTTGTTCCATGGGTTATTTAAAAGTGAGTTGCCTAATTTCTAAAAAGACATCTGTGATTTATATTAGTATTTATTTTATTTAATTAACTTATTGTTGATCAAAAATATTTGATAATATTGCTCAAATTGATGCTCATACTTGATTTCACAATCCTTTCATTATTGAAAGACTATGACTGTTTTCAGCTTTAGTTTTTTTTTTGTTTGTTTGTTTTGTTTTGCCTAATGTTCTATTATAGTCTGTTTTTAGGATTATAAATTCATGTGCTAAACTTTATTATTTTACATTATTATCTTTTAAATTAAATGTATATTACTATTATTAACTGCCCTATTCATTCTTGTAAAATTTCTGTTGAGACTATTTTGCTTGAATTTGGTGAGGAATTCACTAACTCCTCATGTTTTTGGGCTAACCTTTGTTTAAGTCTTTAATTTGTGTTGATTTTTTTTCTTTAATTTTCCTGACAATTTTTCTCCTTCATGGCATGCTTAGTTCATAAAGATTAAGGGTTAGCAAAGTCTGCCATATGGCCATATTTCTTTTTAATTTGTGTCTTTTGTTGACTGTACCCTTTTTCTTTCTTTCCCAGGTTAGTTTGACTTATTTTTATTCCTTTATAAACTCTTCTGTTTCAGCCCTGAGAAATCACGACAAGGGGTGTGTCTTAGTTAGGGGTTCTCTAGAGTCACAGAATTTAGTCTCTATGTAGTAAAGGGATTTATTGATGACTTACAGTTTGTAGTCCAACTCCCAACAATCAACTCCCAACAACAGTCGCGGCAGCAGCTGTGAATGGAAGTCCAAGGATCCAGCAATTGCTCAGTCCCACAAGGCAAGCAGGCGAAGCAGAGAGAGCTTTCCTTCTTTCAATGTCCTTATATACGTCTCCAGCAAAAAGTGTGGCCCAGGTTAAAGGTGTGTGCCACCACACCTTTAACCCCGGATGACCTTGAACTCAGAGCTTTCTATGTTAATCCTATGGGATTCGTAGCCACTATTCCTCAAGGTCTCCATGCCAAGATTTAGGTCAGAAACTTGTATCTCTTAGCCTCCAGATTAGGGCCACAGGTGAGCCTTCTAATTCTGGATTGTAATTCATATCAGATGTAGTCAAGTTGACAACCAGGAATAGCCACTACAATCCACCCCTTGTCAACTTGACACAAATAATATCCCATGTCCACATGAAACAATAACAAAATCATGAGTACGCCTAACATGATATAACTATTCCTCGTACAATCGCAAACGCATTTATAAACTTACAGTGTCTCTTGGGAACATTTTTTAGTGTCTCAACTTAAATACCAATTGATGTTAAAGAAATTGGAAGAAAAGTGTATTCTTAACAAAATAAGACAGAAGCATTCATATTACTTATAATTCTCGTTTCTGCAACTGATTACGTGGCCTTAGCTGGTATTTATAACTACCTTCTTCTACTACCCATTCTGTATTTCCTTCCCCCTCAGCAAGCACCTCAGCAGGTCTTGGTTCTTTTTCTGGAGGATTGACCCATACCTTTATTCTTGATGGGTCTGCATATTTTGTCATCCTGCTTGGATTAGGCTGTTGTAATTTCCCATTGACCTTAATCACAGGACATGGAAGTACTAAGAGACGCCCTAAAGGATCTCCTGCACTTCAGACATAATCTTGCTTACCTCCATTGTGAAGAGGCAATCCGATTTTTCCATGGTAATCTGGATCTATCACTCCTCCTAATATTGTTATTCCCTTCTTAGCCTGTTGGTTTAAGGGCATTAAAAGCCCAAAATGACCAGGGGGAAGTCTGAGCTTTCAGTTTAATGGAATGTTTGTTGTGGCTCCTGGTAGGAGAACCCCACTCCTGGTACCAATATGTCTTAGTTAGGGGTTCTCTAGAGTCACAGAATTTAGTCTCTATATAGTAAAGAGATTTATTGATGACTTACAGTTTGTAGTCCAACTCCCAACAATCAACTCCCAACAACAGTCGCGGCAGCAGTTGTAAATGGAAGTCCAAGGATCCAACAATTACTCAGTCCCACAAGACAAGCAGGCAAAGCAGAGAGAGCTTTCCTTCTTTCAATGTCCTTATATACGTCTCCAGCAAAAAGTGTGGCCCAGGTTAAAGGTGTGTGCCACCACACCTTTAACCCCAAATGACCTTAAACTCAGAACTTTCTATGTTAATCCTATGGGATTCGTAGCCACTATTCCTCAAGGTCTCCATGCCAAAATTTAGGTCAGAAACTTGTATCTCTTAGCCTCCAGATTAGGGCCACAGGTGAGCCTTCTAATTCTGGATTATAATTCATATCAGATATAGTCAAGTTGACAACCAGAAATAGCCACTACAGGGTGTTACTCTATCAGCTTATACAAAATTCAGGTCTTATTGCTTTATGTAATATAAGAACCCTAGGCCAGGTAATGATGGTGCATTCCAGCACTTGGAGGCAGAAGCAGGTGGATCTCTGTGAGTTGAAGGCCAGCTAAGACTACACAAAGAAACCCTGTTGCAAAAAAATCAAATTAAAACCACACCCCTCTATATCATTTCTATATACTCCTTTGCCATTTTGGTGCAGTTATCAGCTATTTACCACTATGTGTTATAAACTCTGCAATATATTATTGTTGCTATTGTTACTATTTTAATTCAGTCAACACTTTAAAGCAAATTAAAGTAATATCTATATCACATTTATATCTGTATCTATATCTATCTATCTATCTATCTATCTCTCTCTATATCTCACATCTACATGTGTCTGTCTTTAGCCTTACATTATTTACTGTGGTCTTTACTGCTTCCATAAATTCTAGTTTACCTCCATGGTCACTTTCTTTCACCTGAGATTACCTCAGGGATATATTATAGTGTAGATATGCTGGGGGCACCACCTCTTAGCCTTTGTTGATCTAAGATAGCTTTTACTTAACTTGCATTTCTGAGAAGTGCTTTCAAAGGCTATATAACTGACAGCTGTCTGTAGAGAGCCGCGCCGGAGCTGGCTACAAGATGGCGCTGGCATCCGGTGTCTTCTCCCTGTAACAAGTAGTCTGCGCATGTGCTAAGGGCCAGAGCGCGCCAAGTCACAGCCTATCCCGGGGCATCTCATGAGGTAATGAGCAAACAGCCAATCAGAGGTGAACACGCCGCTCCAGGGCATATATAAGCAGTGTCTTTCCGGGGCTTGGGGTCCTCCTCTTGAAAAATGCAATAAACGCCTGCTGCAGAATGATCCTGGTGTCCGCGTGCGTTCTTGCTGGCGAGACGATTGCGCGCGGGTCACAGATGGTGCCGAATCCAGGAATTTACCATCGCTGGCGCCGAGGGGACCCTCATTCATGGGGAGGATTCAGAACTGCAGGACAAAGGTACACTCTGAGAGGTATGTTTGGTCTTGTTCTTTTGGTTTCGTTTTGCTTACAAGACAACATGTCAGAAACAGAGCTGGATAGGAGACTAGGAGCTCAAAAAAGAAAAGGCATGCCTAAGAAGAAGATAGACCCTTCCAAAGGCGCTCAGTCTGCTAAGGGAAAGGACGCCCTGGGAGAAAAAAAGAGATCTCTTTATCCGGTAAAGGAACTAGAGGTCTTGGGGCTTGATAGCTCTGAGTTAAAAGAACTGAGTCCCTCTGAGGGGGAGAACCTAGATGAAGAGGTGGCCCGCTGTGGAGAGGAAAGGTACCATCCAGATGGGCCACAAAATCGAGAGCAAAAGAAGGCAGGAAATAGGAACCGCGTGGCTTCCCGGCCCGCGGCGAACTCACAGGCAGTGTTGGAGCAGATAGGAGAGGAGCGTTCGGTAGAGTCAGAGAAGGAGAGTTGGATGCGGGGCCTACTATCGACCCTACAGTTAGAATTGAATTGTCACTTGTTTATCCAGTTTTTCAAGATGCACAGGGTCAGCGTTTTCATTAGCTTTGGATTTTAAGGTTATAAAGTCCTTGGCTGAGTCCGTACTTACGGATCACAGCCTCTTTCACTTTAATTTGCTAATGAACAGGCAGACACTAATCACGCAGCTGGGAATCAAACCTGGGATAGGGATATGCTTTGGGGCAAAGTTGCTTTGCTAATCAACAGACTGGTTACCCATTGCAAGTCTTTGAGCAGGTGAATCAGATTGGTAATAAAGGGGAGGTAAGCGGGAATCTTACAAAAATTTTACAGGGCACCATAGAGCCGTTTTCTGACTTTGTGGCTAGATTAGTAGAAGCTGCAGAGAGAATCTTTGGTGATCCAAATGCAGCCATGTCGCTGATCAAACAACTAGTGTATGAACAGTGCACTAAGGAATGCTGAGCCGCCATTACTCCATATAACTAGAGGCTTGGATGAAGGTGTATAGAGAGCTTGGAGGCCCCCTAACCAATGCAGGAAACAGCTGCCGTGATGCAGCTGAGTAAGAACAAATAAATACCCTTTGGCAGCTAGCACAAGTAGGCTGTGAGTGGAAATATCCTGGCTTGTGTGTGATTTCCATACAATCCTCAAGGACAAGGCATTGTAGAACGGGCTCATCGCACGCTAAAATCTTATCTAATAAAACAAAAAGGGGGAGTCGAGGAGGCTCTACCTTTGGTGCCATGAGTAATCGTTTCTATAGCACTCTTTACTCTTAATTTTTTAAAATCTGGATAGTCAGGGTCATTCGGCTGCTGACCGCCATTGCTTAGAGTCTGATAGGCCAAAAGAAATGGTCAAGTGGAAGGATGTCTTGACTGACCAATGGAAGGGTCCAGATCCTATCTTGATAAGATCCAGGGGAGCTGTTTGTGTTTTCCCACAGGAAGAAAACAACCCGTTCTGGCTGCCGGAGCGATTGACACGAAAAATCCTCATCACAGAAGATGACTCCCCAGAGGATATCCCGGCAGATAATTCCTGTCCTCATCATGGCTCTTCAGAATATTAGATCTGTCCCTGGCTCAAGGAAATTTACCTCCTAGATTTCTTCAGCCTTTTCTTTCCTTAAGAAATGGGTGGGAATTGGTCTGTTTAGTGTTGCCTTGTGTGCTGGGTTAGTGTTCCTTCTCTGGATGGTTTGCAAGCTCAGAGCCTAACAAAAACGTGACAAGGTAGTAATTGCCCAAGCATTTGCTGCACTAGAGCAAGGAGCCTCTCCTGATATTTGGCTCAGAATGCTAAAAACAAAAGCTAATGGTCAGCGAGACTTAGCTCTTGCACCCTGTGGGGTCTTATCCCATTGCACACGGGAGAGTGAGTCAAACTGCCATATGTCCTCAAGGCCCGCTGCCTTTGGCCCCTACGACTGGATTAGGCTGATGCCATAAACCAGGAGCACACCAATGAGTAGTGATCCAAAGGATCCCACCGATCTCTTGGTGCTGGTAATGGACAGCACATCAGCTAGCCTAAGACATGGGGCATTGGCCAGAGCCTATCATTTAAAACAAAAAGGGGGAGATGTAGAGCGCCGTGCCCGAGCTGGCTACAAGATGGCACTGGCATCCGGTGTCTTCTCCCTGTAACAAGTAGTCTGTGCATGTGCTAAGGACCAGAGCGCACCAAGTCACAGACCATCTGCGCATGTGCTAAGGGCCAAAGCCGCCAAGTCACAGCCTATCCCGGGGCATCTCATGAGGTAATGAGCAAACAGCCAATCAGAGGTGAACACGCCGCTCCAGGGCATATATGAGCAGTGCCTTTTCAGGGCTTGGGGTCCTCCTCTTGAAAATGCAATAAACGCCTGTTGCAGAATGATCCTGGTGTCCGCGTGCGTTCTTGCTGGCGAGACGATTGCGCGAGGGTCACAGCTGTCTCTTTAAATACAGGAGAACTTGACATCTATGATACATGATGAAATGGTTGTCATTATTCTTTCATTGTTCTTACATATTAAGACTTCTTTTTCTGGCTGCTTTTGAAATTTTATGTTGAATTTACAGCAGTTTGGCAAGTTTAGATGCCGTTTCTTTGGTAATTAATCTACTTAAGGTTCACAAACTTCTTGGATTACTAGACTGTACTATTTTATCAAATTACAAAATTTCAGCCTTAATTCTTCAGTTTTATGGCCCATTTTCAATTCTCTTCTTTTGAGATTTTTCCTTAATACCACTTCATATGTCATTGAAGCTGCAGCCAGGAGTCTTTGCTTTGCTTCAGCTTGGATGAAGCTTGTGGACTGGCATAGGTGCAGTTGCCCTTTCTACCATTGACTCTGTCTGTTGCCACCCTGCAGTGATGGTTATGTGTGTCTGATACTGCATTGGTCATGGTAGCATTTCCATTGGTTATTCGCATCACAAAAATCCTCTAACAACTTCAACCATCCAGTTCTTCACTCTTGTATGTACATTTTTTTTTTAGAGGACCTTTGAATTGGTGATGGTTCTTCTGTTTCAGTGGTTCTCGACCTCCCTAATGCTGCGACCCTTTGATAAAGTCC
Organism: Montemys delectorum; assembly: GCA_019843815.1. Lineage (NCBI taxonomy): Eukaryota > Metazoa > Chordata > Mammalia > Rodentia > Muridae > Montemys > Montemys delectorum. The sequence goes on along the minus strand of JADRCD010185925.1, from coordinate 1,448 downwards.
CCCATTTTGTGGGAACCTAACCATAAAACTATTTTTATTTATAATTGTAGTTTTGTTAAAACTATTTAGTTCATAACTGTAATTTTGCTAATGTTATAAATAACAATGTAAATATCTGTAATTTCTGATGACCCAGAGGCAACCCCAAGGAAAGGATCATTTGAAACCCCCCAAGGGGTCATGACCCACATGTTGAGAACTGCTATTTCTAATTTCTTCTTTGATTATTTCAGTAGTTAGACTACTTCGAGTACTTATTGTATTTTTTAAATTTACCACAGCTAAATTATTAAATGGCAATGCTTTTTTATATCTTAGATATTGTGTCTGAAGGAACAATAGAGGTTCAAGATTTATTAAAAACATTGTACATTTGAATAAATAAATATTCTTTTATAACATTTGCTCTATATACATATATATGCATATATACATGTTTATGTGTACATATGACTATATATAGTGTGTGTGTAATAAGGAAACCATTTTCTTCATGAGGAAGAATAGTAGAAAGGTATAAAAACTGATCAGCTTGACCTAATAATAAATTTAGCTACTTATATGCTGGATTGTATGGTTACAATCACTAAAACAAAACCTTGGAATTGAAGCACCTGAGGTCCGTTGTCTTTTATTCTAGCTGGAACACCCTACCCAGCCATTAGGTTGAATGTTGCTGATCTTAAGAAATACTGAGTTAGATGGAATTCTGGTGGAACAGTCAGATTCATTTTCCTCCAGAGTTACAAATTTTTAAACCAGGATAGTACTTGACCTGCAACTATGAAACTTGCTGACTTCCACATCTGCAATCCTCTCAAGAAGACTAGTTGTAAAATATGATTTCTTAGGAGACTACAGACTACAAGTCTTCGGGAATATGAGCCTCTACAGTGCGAATGGCTTGAGCTGTGAGGCCGTGAAGCTGTAAGCTTTCCAGATCACAAGACTACGAAGCTTCAGGTCTCTAAGACTGCAAAATCACCAAGGCTGCATGTTTTAGAGCTTGCTACTTGGCAGAGAAATGTGAGGATCTGGAACTTCTCCACATTAAAATCCAATATGCCTACCAATAGATTAGGGAAACATCTTGCTTTTCAATGGGTTCCAACCTCAGCAGCTCTCTGATTTTTACTTAGCAATCTTTCTGATATTTTCACTAAACTTGGATAGTTTTAGGTTTCTCTGTTTTTGGAACTCCTTGTTGGTAGGAATATTTGCTTATCAGTTGGTTCTTTTTTTGTTCTGGTGTCAGCTAAAGTATTTCACATAGGTTCTTATTCTAATGGAAGCAGATGTTGTTGGAACTATTTGATGGGGTAAGAAATTATAACGGACGTGTAAGATCAGTTTAATTCACTCCTTCAAACTCTTTCTGTATTTTTTTTTACTCTGTTTTACTCTCTTGTCCTTCAGCTTGTTTTGGGTCCTGAAAAAAAAAAAAAAAA
>JADRCD010185920.1:0-10556 GCA_019843815.1 Montemys delectorum | reverse complement strand
CAATACCCTTGTGGACAGATGCTGTGGATATTATTAAGGACCAGACTGCCCCCAAGATTACAGTGAAGAGAGGGGATGGCCCTGCACACATCATCATCATCACAAACTGGTTAGAGTTTGGGTATTTACCAATACCCAAACAATATCCCCTTATTCCTGAAATTTCAGTAGCAGCAATAAAGACAGAGAAGTTGAATAATGAACTAAACAATGCTCAATATGTTAAGTGTCCCTAACATGCAGGAAACTGAAGCGAGGCCCTGTTCTTCCTCCCAGCCCCATGCTCCCAAGACTCAGACTCCAAACACATTTACAGATACCTTGGCCTAATGGCTAGGCTTTACTCTAACTAGATCATACCTTAGATAACCCATTTATTTTAACCTACATTCTGCCCCGTGTCTGGTTACCTGCACTCAGGTACCATGCCTCCATCTCCTACGTCTTCTCCAGTGGATCTTCCTATGCCTGGCTCTATACCAGGATTCTTTTTTTTTTAAAACTTTTATTGCATTATGATGAGAAAAGTTACATGATTTCAATTTATCTAAATTTGTTAACATTTAAAAACATATTTTAAGTAAATAGAATTAAATCACATTCTTGTTTCCCTTTTGTACCCCCACTCCTCCCAGAGACCTACCCTTCAATACCTACAATATCTTTTTTGTCATATTCCTTAAAATTTATAAAATATTATAACAATAAAAATAAGTATTATAAAAGTTGTTTGATATAAAACAACAATCAATTTAACAGCCTTATGTAGATGCTCGTTTACAGCAATAGTGAAAATACATTTTTCGGGCTGGTGAGATGGCTCAGTGGGAAAGAGCACCAACTGCTCTTTGGAAGGTCCTGAGTTCAAATCCCAGCAACCACATGGTGGCTCACAACCACCCATAATGAGATCTGACACCTTCTTCTGGTGAGTCTGAAGACAACTACAGTGTACTTACATATAATAAATAAATAAATCTTTAAAAAAAATACATTTTTCTCAATATAAATTTTAAATAACTAAACATATTAACTGTATACTTCAAAATAATACATCACTACTAGTATTTTTTAAATAAACATATAAAGTCTTTTAGTTTCTCTTGTATTTAGTAGAGTTTAAAATCTTGGCTCTTACTGTGGTACAAGCCCAAAATAAGAACAATTTTTAGACATTGGATTTCATTGTAATAAGGCTGTACTTCAATGACCTCACATCACCAAAGGATTTTACCTCCATAGTAGCTAAGCTGAGAGTTGATAGTTCTGCTACACTAAGAAATGGATTGTAGGCTTGATTTTTGGATACAGACTTCCTGCTATGGTCAAAGTTATTTGATTTGAGAGAGTGACTTTATTCTCAACCCACAGAGAACAGGTTACATTCATTTAAGAAATGGTATAGGTATTAAGGTGGTCTATCCATAAAGTCATTCACCAAGTGTTTCAATGAACAATGGTTCTGTTTGGAAGGTGGCACAGACATTAGGTCAGGGTTAAGAGTTTGGTTCATTAGCTGTGATAATTTGGAAAAGCATTCATCTCAGAGAAAGAGTAACTTATAAAGTCCTCTTCTTCAAACTTGATAAAGAGTTACAAACATCAAGCAAAGCATTCAGTCTCACTCTTTGTTGTTTTCATACAGGCAACCTCCCTAGTTAATCGTCTATGTTTCTTTTGGGTATATAAATACTTTTGAAATATATAAGCTGTTCTGAAAACCATAGTATAGTGTAAAGACATGAAATAAACAATACTACTATTAGAGAGGCTGAGATAGGAGAAGCAAGATTTCAAGACCCTTATGTTGTACACAGCAAGACACTGTCACAAACAAACAAGCTGAAAGTGTATATAGATTGTACAATGTTGGACCTATTTCTTCAGTTACCAAATTAGACCATTGGATGACAATCAACAAATTTCTAATTCCTCATATTTTTGGATTTCAATCAATTAGGATATGTCAGTAATATTAATTTTCATATTAAGATATTAAGAAAAGGTAATTGTTACTTCCTGTTGTTTTTGTTGTAAGAGGTGGAATTAAGTTTGTGTGGATTTGTTGAAAGATTACCTTCTTACTTCTTCTGGGGTATAGTTTTGCTCTTTATGTTGATGTTTTCCATCTATTATCCTTTGTAGGGCTGGATTTGTAGAAAGATATTGTGTAAAGTTTGTTTTGTCATGGAACATCTTGTTTTCTCCATCTATGGTAATTGAGAGTTTTGCTGGATATAGTAGCCTGGGCTGGCATTTGTGTTCTTGTAGGGTCTGTATGACATCTGCCCAGGATCTTCTAGCTTTCATAGTCTCTGGTGAGAAGTCTGGTGTAATTCTGATAGGCCTGCCTTTATATGTTACTTGACCTTTTTCCCTTACTGCTTTTAAAATTCTTTCTTTGTTTAGTGCATTTGGTGTTTTTATTATTATGTGACAGGAGGAATTTCTTTTCTGGTCCAGTCTATTTGAAGTTCTGTAGGCTTCTTGTATGTTCATGGGCATCTCTTTCTTTAGATTAGGGAAGTTTTCTTCTATAATTTTGTTGAAGATATTTACTGGCCCATTACCTTTGGAGTCTTCACTCTCTTCTATACCTATTATCCTTAGGTTTAGTCTTCTCATTACATCCTGGATTTCCTGGATGTTTTGGGTTAGGAGCTTTTTGCTTTTTGCATTTTCTTTGACTGTTGTGTCAATGTTTTCTATGGTGTCTTCTGACCCTGAGATTCTCTCTTCTATCTCTTGTATTCTGTTGGTGATGTTTGCATCTATGACTCCTGATTTCTTTGCTAGATTTTGTATGGCCAGGGTTGTCTCTCTTTCTGTTTTCTTTATTGTTTCTACTTCCATTTTTAGATTCTGGATGGTTTTGCTCATTTTCTTCACCTGTTTGATTGTGTTTTCCTAAGGGATTTTTGTGTTTCCTCTTGAAGGGCTTCTAGCTGTTTACCTGTGTTCTCTTGAATTTCTTTGAGGGTGCTATTTATGTCTTTCTTAAAGTCCTGTATCATCACCATGAGAAGTGATTTTATATCTGAATCTTGCTTTTCCGGTATAATGGTATGTCCAGGACTTGGCTATGATGGGAGAATTGGGTTTTGATGATGCCAAGTGACCTTGGTTTGTGTTGTTTATTTTCTTATGCTTGCCCCTTGCCATCTGGTTATTGCTAGTGCTACCTGCCCTTGCTAAATCTGAGTGGAGCCTGTCCTTCCTGTGATCCTGGTTGTGTCAGAACTCCTCAGAGTCAAGCTGTCTCTGTGATCCTGTGATTCTGGGATCCTGTGATCCTGGCCTTGTTAGATCACCTGGAAGTGGGGCTTCCTCTGTGTGTTGTGGGACTGGCTGTGGAGCTTGTGCCCAAGGTCTGCTCAGGACACCAACCCAGACAGACCGGAAGGAACCCAAGTCACTGGGCTGGCAGAGTTCCTGTGTGCCTGGTCCCGCTGGTCCCAGTTACTCCCATATACCAGAATTCTTTTCCCTCCTGGATATCCCACCTTCCATTTCCTGTCTAAACCATAGCCCATAGGCTTGCTATTCTCTCTCCAGGAAATTGGCTGTCTTGGATAACCCAAAGTGGAAAAGAAATAAGGTAATTCTTCATGGAGAAACAGACTGATAAATACTCAGCTAATGCCACATTCACCCATTGAAAGAAAGACAAAGTACCAATCCAAAAGTAGAGTTTTAGGCTTAGCATAGAGTTTACTGCTGTGCTACCATGAATGTGCCCAGTCTTCTCTGATCTTGGAAGCTTGGCATCAGGCTAGGTTAATTTTTAGGTGAGGAGGGCGTATCACCACAGGCTACAGCCTTGAAACCTAGTCGAATTGCTACCCTTGAGCTTTGAAATTTATTGGTTCCTGTGACCCATGAACAGGAATTTTATACCCTGTAATACCAAGGGACAAAAAATGTCTTCTAGTTTTACAAGTCTGTAGATGGAGATGACTTTCCCCAAGACTCACTGACATCTGGCTTAGATGGTTAAAATAATGACAATAAGCAGCATGGAGTTGATACTGTAATGGACTGAAACTCCAGCATTTTGAGATAACTATATTTTACGTGGAGGATGATCTGGGCCTGAGAAGACAGGGAAGGAAGGCTGCTGGCTCTCAGTATGCCCACATCTCATCTCTGGAACTAGTTCTGTGTTACCTTTCATGACAAAAGGAACTTTGGCAAATGAGATCAGGAAGAGATCTGACATGAGTTATCCTCAGTAATCCAATGTAACCACCAGAGTCCTGGTAAGAAGGACACGAGGCTGTCAGAGGCAGAAAGCAAAAGAAGAGGTCACAGCGACCTGAGGTCATGATCCAAAGATTGAGCCACCTGTAGAAACTGATGAAGGCAAGAAAATAGATTTTTTTTTTCCAGAGCCTCCTATGTTAGCTGTCTCTGAAAGAAACGAAGGAAAAGCGTATTTGGGCTCATGATTTCGGAGACCTCAAATCCATGGTCATTAGATGCATCCTTTCTGGGCCTGTGGAAGTAAAGCATGACAGGAAGAGTATATAGAGGAGGAAGAGGCTGCTCACCTCATAGTGGCCAGGGAACAGAAGGGCCAGCAACAAGATCCAGCTTCCCAAAGCATGCTGACAACTAAACAGGACCTTATGTTTCTATCACTTCTGTTAGTCCCTTAAACTAGGAACCCATTAACTAATCCATGATAAAGCTCATAAGCTCTTATGATCCATCCAATCATGGATTAGATTCTTCTGGGATTCTTCCCACCTCTGGTCATTGTCATGCTGGGGACCAAATCCTCAACCCATAAGCCCTTGGAGGATAGTGCACATCCAAACCAGAACTTTTCTAGATGGAACACAGCCACATTAATCCTTTGTTTTGAGCTATCTGGGACTGGTTTTAGACTGGTCCACTAGGATGATAAGAAGTTCATGTCGTTTAAAGACATGGTCTGCCCTAATTTATTATAACAGCAATGGACAATTAACTCAGAACCAACATCCCTGCTCTGCACCTGTTGCCTGCTGGGCTGAACAGAAGTTCTTGGTCTTGCTCAGAAATCTTGTGTCTACTGGAAGCATTTAGGGGACTGAGAAAGCCCAGCCTCTCCACTTTGAAGAGGCTGTAAAGTATCGGTTCTTCATGGTCCTTAACATTTAGTACTTAAAATTATGATACACTCAAGGACATTCTACCTTCTGTTTAGGACTCCAAGTCCTCTTCTGCCTACTTAACTTTGAAATATGGTATCTCTTGAATAGCTATCATGCATAATTAAGTAGTTCGTGATTTACATTTATACATAAATGTATATTTATATATAGTTGAAAGAATTATGTTAATGCTCATGCAAGTTAGTAAGATCAATCTTGTTGCATTGTTATACATGAAGGTAGCATGTCTCTATCTGCAAGAACTTGCTAAAGTGGCTTTAATGATACTGTACTAACTAGTTCATGTTTTGTCCTACTACTAGATTTTAGTCTCTTAAAGAGTCATACTTCCGTTTTGTCCTTCAACCAACAGATTGGGAAAAGATCTTTACCAATCCTATATCCGATAGAGGGCTAATATCCAATGTATACAAAGAACTCAAGAAGTTAGACTCTAGAGAACCAAATAACCCTATTAAAAAATGGGGTACAGAGCTAAACAAGGAATTCTCAACTGAGGAATACCGAATGGCTGAGAAGCACCTAAAGAAATGTTCAACATCCTTAGTCATCAGAGAAATGCAAATCAAAGCAACCCTGAGATTCCACCTCACACCAGTCAGAATGGCTAGGATAAAAAACTCAGGTGACAGCAGATGCTGGTGAGGTTGTGGAGAAAGAAAAACACTCCTTCATTGCTGGTGGGATTGCAAACTGGTACAACCACTCTGGAAATCAGTTTGGTGGTTTCTCAGGAAATTGGACATAGTACTACCAGAGGACCCAGCTATACCACTCCTGGGCAAATACCCAGAAGATGCTCCAACATGTAATAAGGACACATGCTCCACTATATTCGTAGCAGCCTTATTTATAATAGCCAGAAGCTGGAAAGAACCCAGATTTCTCTCAACAGAGGAATGGATACAGACAATGTGGTATATTTATACAATGGAGTACTACTCAGCAATTAAAAACAATGAATTTATGAAATTCTTAGGGAAATGAATGGATCTGGAGAATGTCATACTGAGTGATGTAACCCAATCACAAAAGAACACACATGGTATGCACTCTCTTATAAGTGGATATTAGCCCAGAAGATCAGAATACCCAAGATACAATCCACAAACCACATGAAACTCAAGAAGGAAAGACCAAAATGTGGATGTCATTCCTTCTTAGAAGGAGGAACAAAAATACCCATGGAAAGAGTTGCAGAGACAAAGTATGGAGCAGAGACTAAAGGAAGGACAATCTAGAGACTGCCCCACCTGGGGATCCCTCCCATATACAATCACCAAACCCAGACACTATTGTGGATGCCATCAAGTGCTTGCTGACAGGAGCCTGATATAGCTGTCTCCTGAGAGGCTCTGACAGTACTTGGCTAATACAGAAGTAGAGGCTCACCACCATCCATTGGACTGAGCACAGGGTCCCCAATGAAGGAGCTAGAGAAAGGACTCAAGGAGCTGAAGGTTTTGCAGCCCCTTAGGAGGAACAACAATATGAACTAACTAGTACCCTCAGAGCTCCCAGGGACTAAACCACCAACCAAAGAGTACACATGGTGGGAAATCATGGCTCCAGCTGCATATTTAGCAGAGGATGGCCTAGTTGGTCATCAATGGGAGGAGAGGCCCTTGGTCCTGTGAAGGCTCTATGTATGCCCCAGTGTAGGGGAATGCCAGAGCCAGGAAGTGGGAGAGGGTAAGTAAGTGAGCAGGGGGAGGGGTCAGGGAATAGGGAGTTTTTTTCAGAGGGGAAACCAGGAAACGGGAGAACATTTGAAATGTAAATAAAGAAAATATCTAATTTAAAAAAAAAAAAAAAGGAGTCATACTTCCTTTCGAAGACATTATGGGAAAGGGATTTTCTTGGGTGGATTTGTTGCCAAACGAAGCGCCTGTGTAGCTCTGAGTCTAGGATCCCTGAGACACCATCAGCATACACACATGCTCAGAGATCAGGAGACATTGTAGGCACAGCGTAGGATAGATTTTTAGAGAAATGGAAACTTACCTGTGTGAAAATCAAACCAGAGAAAATTCCTGTGCGATCAAATGCATTTATTTTGCAACTTAAGCAAGACAAATGATGAACAAATTCTTAAAGTAGATGCCACCCAGAGATTAGCAGCTGCTCATGCATACAACTCTCTGTGCGTAAAACTGAGTTCTTTCTGACCCTAGCAAAGGGTTGCTTCCTCTGCAAAATGAACATCACATTGCTCACATTAACGTCATCACAATCCTGACTATCTGCTACCATGGCACAAACAACCCACTGGCCCTCTCAGCTCCAAGCCAGGCAGCCGACACCTACACATCTGCCACACAGACCAACAGTGTGGCAAGAAGTTATCTTCTTGTTCTGAAGCCAAATATTTCAGAAGTGTGAGCACAGGGATGCCAACATGGGAACACCCAGGAGGGACCCGCATCACCCAGGTGACAATCTGCCCTACTACTTTTCAAGAGCACAAATGCTTGCGAAACAGTTTAGGCTGGTACTCACTGGAGTCAAAGCTGTCCCAGTTTAAAACAGGGATGGGTGGAGTTCTTCACATAAAGTGCTGCAGCATAACTCAGTAGAGACACTGTCCACAGCGTGTGAGTCTTCTGGTCTGGCAAAGGTTTCCCTAACTAAAGTGTGACTCAAGTGAAGGGTAAATGGAAGGGAGGGTACCAAGACCTGGAGTACCTGCCACGAAAGCCAGGGTGCCCTGTTCTATTATCTACTGCTTAGGTGTTTCTTAGTTTGTCTTAGACGCTAAGTCTGAAAGTCACAAAATTCTAGAGCTGGGATAGGTCATCTACTCCGGACAGGCCACCTTAGCTGCAAAACCATGGCAGTCCAGAGAGGTAAAGCAGCTTGTTACAGGCGGAGAATGGTGGGAAAGGGCTAGATCAGACTGTAGTGACCTAACCCTCACCCAGAAAAGGGCTCAATTGCATATGCGGCTAATTGTTTCAATAAAGAAGCCTTAATATTGTCAATGCATTTTTAATCCAAAAAGAAAAAAATCATCCCCCAAAAAACAAAATGGTGCCTTCCATCTCCAAATTTTGCCCCTCTATCACTACATTCCAGTCCTAGCCTAGGCATTAAGCATCATGCTCTCCCCCTTTACCTCCCCCTCTCTCTACACACACACACACACACACACACACACACACACACACACGAGTGTGGGTAGCATGTGGTTTCTTGCTGTACAGAGACAGAACACATCCTCAAGAAGGCACCCACAAGTGTCTTTCAGCCCAGGTCTATACGTGATGTCTGGGAAACTGGCTTATTTTCTAGAAGAACAGGTGGTTCTGAAATCAGAAGATCATCCTCCCCGAAGGAGTTCTGTTCTGTGTTCACGAAGTTGGGGATGTCAAACTTCATAAACCTGGTTAGCTCCTCCTCAGGCCTCCCACCGCTTCTGATGGCTTCCTGGAGGTGGACATCACTGTCGATGGCTGTTGTTTGGTGGCAAACTTTAACCCTGTCCAAGTGTTCCACTTCATTGATGTAACAGTGGAACAGGGACCTGGACTCCTCATTGCCCTGACGAGAAAACACCTTGTCTGACTCCAGTGGCTTGCCAAAGTCTGACACAAAGCTGTTCATTCGGAACCTCTTCTCTGAGGACTCTGCATTGCTGTAAAGAAAAAAAAGGAGAGGTCACAGATCTGCAGCTCACACACCTACAGCCTCATGCTGTCCTCCATGGAGGTGAGTCCCAGAAAGCCCCGACTGGGTACCTCTTAGGTTATGCAGACCAGTACCAGCAGTGAAGTATATCACTTCTGCCCTTGGATTTTCCTAAGGGCAGATAGGGTGCAGAACCCCAGCATCCTATGAAGTGCTCCAGTGATTCTTAGATCTCCTGAATTGAAATCAGTTTTTAATCTTTACTTCATGCTTATTTACATGTGGTACATACATTTGTGTGTGTGAATGTGTGTGCAGGTATATGTGGAACCCACTAGTCTAAATTCAATGTCTTCAATAGTTTTGTCTGTCATTTTTGCTTTTTTTTTTTTATTCCTTTTGTGAAACAGGATCTTTCACTGAACCTGGAGCTCACTGATTCAGCTTAGACTTGCTGTCCAGCAAGAAGCAGGGAATCCTCCTGCCTCCACCTTCCCCATATTGGGATTACAGTCACATACCATACAGAGGTTTTTATGTGAGTTTCCAGGATCCAAAATTCAGGTCCTCAAACTTGCATGGCTATCACTTTAGCAACTGGACCATCTCCCAGCCTTGCATCAAAGTCAAATTAGGTGCCTCTGAACAAAGTCCTGACTTATGCAAACCTTTAGACTCTCTGGAGATAGACAGACTCAGTAATCGGCATTTTCACAGAATCTCCATTCATCACTGCTATAGTGATGCTCAATATCACAACCCTAGAGCATACAGCACAGAGCTACAGCCCTGTCAGTATCTGCCAAGTTGCTTCTTTCCTCTGTGCCCCATCTCTACAAGAAACCTTCTGCAAAACTTTTGATCCGGGCTAGGTGCTCTGCAGGGACACTGGGAGCTTCTCCCCATTTATCCCCCTCGCTGTCTTATGCCCATTTCTCTGCCACCTGCTTCAGGGGATAAGCTCTCCAGGACTGGAATTGTATGCTTCTCGCCTATGTTGTTCCCAGTGCCAAGAACAACGGTAGGTATATATATACTCATTGCTCAGCGTGTTTCTGTTGGACGAGTGAATGAATGAACACATCAGTCATACAGAGATCTGAAATTAAAGCAAATCTTCTCCTGGCAAGATGCCTCTTCTACGGATCCTACAGGCTGGAAATAAATTCAAAGATGTGTTCAGCTAAGGCCTGAAACTAGAAGCAGATGCACTTGAATGGAGGGATGATTGGCACTAAGTGTGGACTCCAAAGACAGTGATATGGGAAGTCTAACAAATCAGTTCCATGCAGGTCTCTCCTCTCCCTGTATTTAGTTACAAGAAACTACCTTGCTCCCCTCTTCTCCAAGAGCTGCTCAGGCCTCTGCTGCAGGGCTTCCTCCCCAGGGTACTTGGCAAGCACAGACCATTTGGTACTTTGCATGTTCCACAACTGGATAGCCCAGGTGGTTGTATAGGTTCAGATACCATGATAGTGTTGGGCTATCTTCCTGCTAATTACTAGTGAGAATGGCCCTCAAGGAAGTTAAGGAAGACGTTGCTGTTTTGTCCAACATTACCATACAGCACTGCAGTCTATAAAGTTTGTGTTTAGGAACCTTGGGTTACAATGAGAGAGGTCATAAGCAAGCACTTACTGTTCTTCCAGAGAACATGAGAGCTTAGGGCTACATGTGACTCTAGATCCAAGGATCAGATACATTCTACTGGCCTCTGTGGGCACCTGTACACACATGGCTTGTGCATGCGTGTGTGTGTGTGTGTGTGTG
>JADRCD010185916.1:0-39937 GCA_019843815.1 Montemys delectorum | reverse complement strand
ACTCTCTCTCTCTCTCTCTCTCTCTCTCTCTCTCTCTCTCTCTCTCTCTCTTTTTAAAGAAAAACTATGTTGTGTATATGACTGTTTTGGCTCCATGTATGTATGTGCACCATTTTGGGGGTGTCCATGGCCAGAAGAGAAACTAAATTTTCAGACAATTATGAACCTCTGTGTGGGTTCAAGAGCCATAAATGTTCTTTAACCAGAAATGGAGCCATTTCTCCAGCCACATGTAAGATGCTCTTTTTTTTTATGTCTAGTTGATTTTTTAAAAAAGATTTATTTATTATTACACCTAACTACACCGTAGATGTCTTTAGACACACCAGAAGAGAATGGCAGATCTCATTATGGATGGTTATGAGCAACCATGTGGTTACTGGGAATTGAACTCCGGACCTCTGGATGAGCAGTCAGTGCTCTTACCTGCTGAGCCATCTCTCCAGCCCCCATAAGATATTCTTAATAGCATTTTTAATCTGTTAAATTTGACCTAGACATAACTATAAATAATAAAATGAGAAAAATGAAAAGAAAATCCTAAATGGCAAAGGTATAGTCAATAACAACACCTTTTCTTTATTTGTTTTGGCTGCATGTATATCTGTACACCACATGCATTCAGAGGAGAGCATGGGGACTGGAGTTACAGATGTTTGTGGGTGCTGGGAATGAAAAACTTGTTTCTCTGAAAGAACAGTAGGCACTCTTAAGCTCTGAGCTCTGTCTCCAGCCTCAACAATGTTTAATATTTAAAAAAAATATAACAGGAGTTTGTTGAGAATTTTATACAAAAGCAAACTGGTCCTAGTAAAAATTATTTTGCTTAATTAAATGAATAAAACAAAAAAATTAAAATTTACTATAATATATAGAAAACTGGTTAAGGATTTAAATTATCATAATAGTATCTGCTATGGGAAATATGTATCAGGTTTTTTTCAAGACAAAAGTTTCCTATCATGATTGTCATCTCACAATAATATTTATACTGTATTGAGACCCTGAGCATGAAATAAAACATAGCAGGGTACAGCTGAAATTGTTAGCTGTTGATCCATAATCCATTCTTTCAGTTTTGTTCAAGTACCCACTGCTAAAAACCCATGTACCCCAACAGTTTTCATCAATTTAGTTTATATAAACGTTTTGGTAGAATTTTGGTCACATCCCGAACTTAATCTGCCATGTAGACTTTGAAACAATTGATGAAGATTGGTTATTTTAGTCATAAGCTGTGAATTGCTTCTACTTTGTTAGCAGTTGTGAGCACCCATTCTAGAAAACTCAGTCCTTCATTTCAATGAACTTGTGTCCAGTCAGGAAAACAGAGACACATGAAAGCATTCAACACACCGGGGATACATCATAAGAAACAAAAGATCAGCAATTAGGGGGTTTACGGTTAGCAAGCACTTCTGAAAGCATCCATGCTTGGAACAATCCTGAATATCATGGACTATTTCTAGAAAAGAAATAGAAGAGGATAATAAAACTAAGAAGAAAAATAAGGCTGGAATTCAAATGCTTCTGGCCTTATGTTCTCCCAACACTACGACATTAACAGCGCCTTTCTCCTGTGTGACCCTTAAGTAGACAATGTCTCTTCTATTAATTAGATCACGTTTGAGGGTAAGGATTGTGTCTTATTTTATTTATATTTGTAATCCCAGCAGTTATCACAATGCCTGTTTCATAACAAGTACTCAGTAAGTATTTGACAATAAAAGACAAAAGAAGTAAGACAGCCCAAAGGACACTCAGGAGTTAGTGAAGCAACTAGTTTGGTTGCAAGTGGGGCTAATACAAAGTGCCCGTTGGTCTGTGCTGGATTTCTTTCTTTCTTCTTTCTTTCTTTCTTTCTTTCTTTCTTTCTTTCTTTCTTTCTTTCTTTCTTCTTTTTTAAAAGATTTATTTTATTTACTTTATGTGTATGAGTATGTGAGTACACTGTAGCTGTATAGATGGCCATGAGCTATCATGTGTGTGGCTGCTGGGAATTGAACTCAAGTCCTCTGCCGGCCCCACTCGCTCCAGCCCGCTCACTCCAACGTAATTCACTGTCGCTGTCTTCAGACGCACTAGAAGAGGGTGTCCAATCTCATTATGGGTGGTTGTGAGCCACCATGTGATTGCTGGGATCCGAATTCATGACCTTTGGAAGAGCAGTCAGTGCTCTTACCTGCTAAGCCATCTCGCCAGCCCCGCTGGATTTCATTCCACAGATAATGGAGAGATGTGGTGGATTTTCATCAGGATAATTACAAATAGTTGAAGTGGCACTAATAACAAAGCAGCAAACTTTGCTGGCTGACCCAAATGCTTTGTATATGCTAACTATTGACTCAGACAGATGCAGACACCCACAGCCAAACACTGGACAGAGTTTGGGGGACTCTTCTGGAAGAATAGGGGAAAGGATTGCATGCCCCAGAGGGGATAGGAACTCCACAGGAAGACCAATAGAATCAACGAACCCGGCGCTTAAGGGGCTCTCAGAGATTGAACCACCAACCAAAGAACATACTTGGGCTGGACGTAGGCTCCCCACACATATGAAGCAGATGTACAGCTTGGTCTTCATGTGGGTCTGGAGTTGGGGAGCTATCCCAAAAGTTGCTTCCAGTATGTGAGATACGTTCTTCTACCTGAGCTGCCTTGTCTGGCCTCAGTGGGAGAGGAAGCACCTAACCTTGCAGACTTGATGTGCCAGGGTCGGGGGATACCCAGGAGGGTCCCACCCACTCAGAGGAGAAGGAGTGGGGAATGGGGGAAGACTATGGGAGATGGTGACTGGTAGGAGGGCAGTGAGTGGGATGTAAAGTGAACAAGTAATAGATAAATAAGTAAATAAACACAAACACGCACACAAAACAACAACAACAACAACAAAAGAGTCATCACTAGCTCTTCTGAGGATCCAACAGGTAGACAGGACAAGTTTATATACCCTTTTTTTCTGAAATAGGAGAATACAGACTTGTCTTTGTGTAACTTAAAGAGAAATTAGCAACAAAAAAAAATAGATACATTTTCTTAGCACCCTGTGCTTGTAGTGTTCCTGCCAAGCCGGGAATCTACCCTAAGATAAACTGCAGAGAGTGAACCTGAACAAATGAAATGTTCTGCCTGTTATGGTAAGATCAAATCTGACTTCATGTTGCTTGTTATTCCCAATTAGATAACTCAGAAGGGTCTGTTTTTCCATGATAAACTGAGAAGGGATTTTTCTGCTTCCTATCTGACCTTGTTTTATTTATCCGAGTATCTGCATTTATTATTGGACAAATAACTTCTACCATTGGGTATTCGAGCTCTGCCCACACGTTCTTTTCATCTTTAGCAAAACAATTCACATGAGTTATCTTTGTCTCTCTTCAGTAGCGGTGATAACAGTGTTCATTTGTTATTCAGTAGCTATTATTTGTGTCTTGGCACAGATTGCTTAAGAATTCAGTCTACATTTTCTGGTTGCCTGAAATATTATCTGTAGGTACAGTAATAATGTCCTTTTCTTTTGATCAAAATATTACTCCAAAATATCTTGTGGTCTACCCTCTTATTTGCTTCAGTGAACTATTTTGTTTGTGTGTGTTGGGGGAGGGGAGCTATTAGAAAATGTGAAATTCATTGCTGTCTATGGTTGAAGTACCAAAAGCAATGTATGAATTAATGCTCTCTTCTTTTGCAGATAATTAAGTAACAAAGTGCAGCTGAGACACCTCATAATTTCCAAGTCCAAGTTGCAGTATTGAATGGCTTTCCAACTCTAGGGAAATTTTTTTCTTGTAAACAGGAGGGAAGGAGAGAAAGAAACCAGGCTTTCAAAGTTTAGTGCCAAGAAAAGATGATATAAATTACTGGCTTGGCAGACGGAGTCCAGGAGGATGAATTGAGAATTCAATCCCCATTTAAGAACACAAAGAATGGGGGTGGATAGTACCGGACAGTCACACGTCAAGGGATACATTTTGAATTATTCAGAATTGAGACTAACAAAAGTTTTTCTCCTCAGTGATTAATGGATGTGCTAGGAAAATCTGCCCTGTCCTCAAATGTTCCAGCCTAAGGTTTAGCAATCCTTTCTCCGCATAATTCTACTGTCTATTTTGTCTCTTTCTGCTGGAAAGCTAACTCTCTGATTATGGGCAATATTTGGAACTGCGCCTTTTTTTTTTCTTTCAATCTCTACTATATTCAAGAAACTTGTGTTTTCTTAAAAAAAACGAAACAAAACAAAACAAAAAACATTATCAAAGTACGCAGGGATCATCACCTTTGTGATTTCTTTCCTTTTTTTTTTTTTTCCACTCAAGGAGACTTGCACTCAAAGTGACACATAGTCAGCCTTTAAATATTAATAACCTTTTCTCATTTAAAGCTGGATCCTTTTTTCTGAGATGATAGGGAGGGATTGTAGGTATCAGCAAAAATTTAGACGTCATGTGGAAGAACTTCATAATAGCTGTTCACATCAGCTTGTGTGAAATCTTTAAAAACTTTTAAAATTACTCTATTAACTTCTTTATTGTGTGGGGTGTGTCTGTATGGCGATCAGATGACAACTTGTGAGATCTGGCTTTGATTGCTTCTCTTCCTACCACGTGGGTCCCAGGAATTGAACTTGGGTTTCAAAGTATGGCGGCAGGTGCCTTTACACACTGAATCCTCCTGTGGACTCCAGGTGTACAAAGTCTTTACGATGAATTCTAAATTTCTATCATGGTCAGATATATCTGTTATATTAACTGAGATGAAAGAGACAAGTCATGGGCGATGGGACCTTTCCTTTCAGGCCTTCATTAGCTGCCTCTGTCTTGTCAGTAGTCTTCTGATTCTTCGCCACTCAATTTCGTTTGTTCTCTTTATCAAATGTTGCCTTAGTGTAAACCTTGACAGCAGGAACTAGCCATCTCAGGGGTCTTCTTTATACTCTGAATATGACTAATATTTAACATATTACAAAGCACAGCTTGCAATGTTTAATATATTATCCAGTTACACTTGTAAAGATCAGTTTGAACTGGTGCTACATTGAGCTTGCCAGGACAAAGATATAAGAAACTAATTAGGTATTTATTTATTTTATTTTTTTAAATTGAGAACCTATTATTATTATTAGTAGTAGTAGTATTTGCTTTAATCCTGATCACAGCCCCCTCCTTTCTTCCCAGTCCTACTCTTACGAATTCTTCTCCCCTTTCTCCTCAGAGAAGAGTAGGCCCCCTTGGGTACCACCCCACCCTGGGAAATCTAGAACCAGCAGAACTGGCCGCATCTTCTCCCACTGAGGCCTAACCAGTCAGTCCAGATAGGGGGAAGGGGATCCAATGGCAGGGAACAGAGACTGAGACAGCCCACATTCTGCTTGAAGGACCCACATGAAAACCAAGCTGCATATTTACTATCCCCCCCTCTTCCATAAGACCCCCTGAGCTCCACCAGATGTTTGGCTGTGGGTCTCTGCATCTGCCTCTATCTGCTGCTGGATGAAGCCTCTTAGGAGAGAGTTATGCTAGGTTCTTGTCTGCAAGCATAGCAGACTATCATTAATAGTGTCAGGGTTGGCTCTCCTACATGGGATGGGTCTGAAGATGGGGCAGTCATTGGTTGGTAGCTCTCTCAGTCTCTGCTCCGTCTTTATCCCTGAACTTCTTGGAGGCAAGACAGATTTTGGGGTGAAGGTTTTATGGGTGGACCGATGTCTCTTTCCCTTCCTCTGGAAGTCCTGCCTGGCTACAGGAGGTGGCCACTTCATACTCTATATCCCCCTTTGGTAGCTAGGGTCACCACCACAGAATCCCCATATCCTCCCCATCCAAGGCCTCCAGCTAGTCACCAGAGATGCCCCCACTTATTCCCATTCTCACTCCTAGCTCTCTCCCAACACCTGATGGACATCCACATTCCCCTCTTCATCCCCACTCCTAACCAGTTCTCTCTCCCCATCCACCTACACTGACTCTTTAGCTTCCCCTTCTGGGTGAGATTCACAAATCCCCCCCTTGGGATCTCCTTATTATCCAGTTTCTTTGTGCATGTGGATTGTAGCATGGTTATCCTACACTTTATCCTAATGTCCATTTATATGTGATATTACCTTACTCAGGATGGTAGTCTCAAGTTCTATCCATTTGCCTGAAAAATTCATGATGTCTTTGTTTTTAATAGTTGAATGGTATTCCATTGTGTAGATGTGCCATGTTTTTTAATGCATTCTTGAGTAGAGGGACATTTAGGTTGTTTCCAGTTTCTAGTTTTTATGAATGAAGCTGCTATGTGTCGCGCGCTACCTCGCCGATAAGGAGCACGCCACACTCAGGATTCTTCTGACAGCAATTTATTGTTACAGCTCTTTTAGATGGCATGAAGTAGAAGGACCCCGAACGCCGAAACCCTGCGGCTTATATAGATCTCTGAGAGACGTGCAGATCCCTCATTGGCTCTAGCCTTAGTGCCTAATTAGCATACTAAGTTTCGTGCCTTGCAAGGCTCCCCCCCCGCCCCCCCCCCCCGAGAAGAACCAGGAAGCAGGAAGCCGGCGCCATCTTATAATGGCGAGCGCGGCTCCCAACAGCTATGAACATAGTTGTGCAAGATAATGGAGCATCTTTTGATTATATGCCCAGGAGTGTATAGCTGGGTCTTGAGGTAGTTTTCTGAGAAACTGCCAAATTGATTTCTCAAGTGGTTGTACAAGAGTTTGCACTTCCACCAGCAATAAAGGAGTGTTCCCCTTGTTCAACATCCTGGCCAGCATGTGCTGTCACTTGAGTTTTTGATTTTAGCCATTCTGACTGGTATAAGATGGAATTTTAAGGTCATTTTGATTTGTGTTTCCTTGATGAGTAAGGATAATGAACATTTCTTTAAATGCTTCTTGGCCATTTGAGATTTCTCTGTTGAGAATTCTCTTTAGCTCTGCACCCCATTTAATTGGGTTATTTGCTTTGTTGGAGTATAACTTCTTGAGTTCTTTATATACTTTTGATATTAGCCCACTGTTGGATATAGGGTTGATAAAAATCCTTTCTCAATTTGTAGGCTGCCATTTTGTCCTACTGATGGTCTCTTTTGCTTTACAGAAGCTTTTCAGTTCCATGAGGTCATTTATCAATTGTTGATCTTAGAGCCTGAGCCATTGGTATTCTGCTCAGGAATTTGTGTCCTTTATCAATGTGTTTAAGGCTATTCCCCACTTTCTCTTCTATTAGATTTAGGTTTCCAATTTTATATTGAGGTGTTTAATCTGCTTGGACTTGAGTTTTGTGCAGAGTGACAAATATGGATCTATTTACATTCTTCTACATGCAGATGTCCAGTTAGACCAGCATCATTTGTCGAAGATGCTTTCTTCTTTCCATTGTATGATTTTGTCTTTTTTGTCAAAAATCAAGTATCCATAGGTGTGTGGACTTATCTCTGGGTCTTTGATTCAATCTCATTGATCAACCTGTCTATTTTTATACCCATACTATGCAGTTTTTATTACTATTGCCCTGTAGTATAGCTTGAGATCAGGGATGGTGATACCTCCAGGAGGTCTTTTACAGAAGGATTTTTTTCTATCCTGGGCATTTTGTTTTTCCATGTAAAATTGAGAATTACTACGCTTTTACAGTCTGTAAAGAATTGTGTTGGAATTCTGATAGGAATTGCATTGAGTCTGTAGATTGCTGTTGGTAAGACGAACACTTCCATGAGTATGAGAGAACTTTCCATCTTCTGATATTTTTCTCAATTTCTTTCTTCAGAGACTTGAAGTTCTTGTCATACTTGTCTTTCACTTGCTTAGTTAGAGTTACATGAGGATATTTTATACTAGTTGTGGCTATTGTGAAGGGTATTGTTTCTCTAATTTTTTTCTTGGCCCATTTATCATTTGTATAAAGGAGGGCTACTGATCTTTTGAGTTAATTTTTTATTCATCCACTTTGCTGAAGGTGTAGGAGTTCTCTGGTTGAATTTTGGAAGTTGATTATATATGCTATTTATATCATCTGCGAAATGTGATACTTTGGCTTCTTTCTTTCCAGTTTGTATCTTCTTGATCTCCTTTAGTTGTCTTATTTCTCTAGCTAGAACTTCAGTATTTAAACAATTAGAAATGACTAGAAGAGTCTCACCGGAATAGTTAAAAATGGGCACCTCTCCCTACTAAAGTTAGTGGCAGTCAAGTCAATAATTGCAGCTTTCCATATTATTTTTTGGTTGTGAGCCTAGACTTTAATGGCATAGTCATTTAAAAATGTTTTTTACATTTGGATTTGCTCATTGAGAAAGTAGTATAGAAGTTTATATAGCAGTGAAATGGAGCGGTTCTATCCTGAGCACAGTGATAAAGGATCTGAAGATTTCATGGAAAACAAGTTAGACTTTCAAAACTCCTAATGTTTCAGATAAAACTTTGGCAAAACTTCTCACATTATTTTTGGTTTGTTTTTTTTTTTGTTTTTTTTTGGGGGGGGAGGGGTGGTTTCAAGATAGCATTTCTCTGTGTAGCCCTGACTGTCCTGGAACTCACTCCGTAGACAATACCGGCCTCGAACTCAGAAATCTGCCTGCCTCTGCCTCCGAAGTGCTGGGATTAAAGGCGTGTGCCATCACCGCCCACCAACTTCTCACATTATAATCATAGATTCAGAGGTCAATCTAGTGAGCTGCATAACTGTACTTCATAAATACCTATCCATAAGTTCTCTCAACTTACCAATGCCTTTGACAATTCAATTAGAAGTGAGTCTAAGAGGAAGTAAAAGAACCCAAAAGTTATTCTAACCAGATTACTCTGCCTCAGCCTCTAAAAACTTATGTCTGTATCTAATGCAAGATGATGCAATGATGGAACATCAAAGTTCTAACATCGTTCCACATGTAAAGTCCCTCTGAGACTCCAGACAAACTTACACTTATTAGACCTCATTAAAAACAAAACCAAGTTACATACTTCCAGTTTACCCACAGGATAAACATTGTCATTCCAAGATGAAGGAGATATGAGCGTGAAGAATTGAACCAAAACAACACCAAACCCCAGTAGGGCAGACATTATATCCTCTAGCTCCTTGTGTGGCATCTGGTACATACAGTGATATGATGTGCACTCTTACACACTTAGCCAGCCCTACCCCTCTGGCCTTGCTGGTTGCAGCACACATGACTTCTCTACTGGGCTGGCTCTGTTCATTGCCTATGGCTTTCCTTGGCAAATATCCCATGTTTTTGTCATCTCTGACTTTCTGGAATCTTCATGTTGGCTTAAGGATAACTTTTACAACTTCACATAATTGCCCTTTCCAGGCTTCCCACAGGGATTCTAATCTTGCCACACATTGCCTGGCTTTCAAGACTTCCTTTGGATCTCAGTGGAGGTTTCTGTGGCCTCTCAATGTTAAAGATCTGCATCGCTGGAAAGCCAGCATCACTTAGATGATACCAACAAGATGATTACTACCACATAACACATATGAAAGAATGTTAGCTGCACTTCAATACTGAAGAAGGTACATGGTCTAGTTAGCTGTTCTTATAGCTGTCCTAATTATAAATGTAGGCTTCATTTTGTGATCATATAAGTTTTAGTACTAATATAATCATAGTTCCAAAATGGTAAGGAGGTATTGCTTAAAAGAAATTACAGTTTTACGGGCGTGGTGGTGCACGCCTTTAATCTCAGCACTTGGGAGGCAGAGACAGGTGGATTTCTGAGTTTGAAGCCAGCCTGGACTACAGAGTGAGTTCCAGGACAGCCAGGGCCACACAGAGAAACCTTGTCTCAAAAAACCAAAAAAAAAAAAAAAATCACAATTTTAATTTTAGAAATCACAAGGATTTTTTTTTCTCTTCATAGTTGTTGATTGTATTGATATAAGTACTTCTTAGGGTTATTTGTGCCCAGATCTACTGATGTAAAAAGTGTAAGGTGTCTTGGAATTTCTTCACATTCCCAAATCTCATTAGAAGATGCTCCAACATGTAACAAGGACACATGCTCCACCATGTTCATAGCAGCCTTATTTATAACAGCCAGAAACTGGAAACAACCCAGACGTCCCTCAACAGAGGAATGGATACAGAAAGTGTGGTCCATCTACACAATGGAGTACTACTCAGCTATTAAAAACAATGAATTTATGAAATTCTTAGGGAAATGGATGGATCTGGAGAATATCATCCTGAGTGAGGTAACCCAATCACAAAAGAACACACATAGCATGCACTCTCTGTTAAGTAGATATTATCCCAGAAGCTCAAAATATCCAAGATACTATCCACAAACCACAAGAAACTCAAGAAGAAGGAAGACCAATGTGTGGATACTTCGATCCATCTTAGAATGGGAAACAAAATATCCATGGAAGGAGTTGCAGAGACAAACTATGGAGCAGAGACTAACGGAAGGACAATCCAGAGACTGCTCCACCTGGGAATCCTTCCCATATTCAATCATCAAACCTAGACACTATTGTGGATGTCAGCGAGTGCTGGTTCACAGGAGCCTGATATAGCTGTCTCCTGAGAGGTTCTACCAGTGCCCAACTAATACAGAAGTAGAGACTCACAACCATCTATTGGACTGAGCATAGGATCCCCAATGAAGGAGCTAGAGAAAGGACCCAAGGAGATGAAGGGTTGCAGCCCCTTTAGGGTGAACAACAATATGAACTAACTAGTACCCTCAGAGCTCCCAGGGTCTAAACCATCAACCAAAGAGCACACATGGTGGGACTCATGGCTCCAGCAACATATGTATAGCAGAGGATGGCCTAGTCGGTCCTCAATGGGAGGAGAGGCCCTTGGTCATTTGAAGGTTCTATGCCCCAGTGTAGGGGAATGCCAGGGCCAGGAAGTGGGAGAGGGTGGGCTGGTGAGCAAGGAGAGGGGGGAGGAAACAGGGTTTGTTTTTTGTTCTTGTTTTTGTTTTTGATATTTTTTCAGAGGGGAAACCAGGAGGAGATATCATTTGAAATGTAAATAAAGAAAATATCTAATAAAAAGAGGGAAAAAAAAAAGAATTCCCACTTGTTAGGAGGTATTTTTAAAGCACTATGAATCATCCTTATCTTAACTTTGTGATTTCTAAGCTGTTGTTGACAAGCATCTCACACGGGACTGATCTTGTTTGGAGTTGCTGGGCTGGGGCCTGTTTGAATTTAGATGTAGCCTGTCTTCTGGAGTCCTGCTTCTTAGTATATTCCTGGGCCAACTGTAGTGTGCTGGAAGCTTGTCAGAAATGCAGAGCTTCAGGTGCCAGTTCAGGCCCATTGAATCGGGAGTCTGCTTTTTAATAAGGTTCCAAGGCAAATCACATGCATGCTAACAACTGAGGCATGCTGTACCAAGATGCTGCAGTGGAAGGAATAGTACATAGAGTTTGAGGGAGTATCTGAACTGATTTACTGGAATATTTATTAGACAAAGCAACAGGGAGAAACTTAGCATAAAAATAGGGAGAAAAATTTCTCAGAAGACAAAAAAAAATATTGTAATGGCTCTTCTTGGTTGTTAAGTTGATTATCTCTGATTATAATTTGATTGTAATTATTTGCTTAATTTGAAGCAGGAAGGTCCTCTTTGAGGTGGAGAGACATAACGCTAATCCAGATCATTTGAGCTGGGAAAATCCACCTCTAATCTGGGCCATACCTTCTGCTGGAAGCTTATATAAGAATGTGGAAGCTTTTGCTCACTGCCTCCTGCATACTCTTGGCTTGCTAGCAAGTCTATTCCTTCACTGGCATTCGAGCCTACTTCTTTAGAATTTCAGCATTTACTGAAGACCAGCTGTGATACCCAGCCTCATAGTCTGAGCAATTACTGAATTCTTGAACCTTCCATTCATAGGCAGCCACTGTTGGACTACCTGGAGCGCAGCCTGTAAGTCATTCTAATAAATCCCCTTTCTCTCAATATATATAGATATTCACTCATTCTCTGTTATGCTAGAGAATCTTGACTAATACAAGCATCTAATAGGAAAGTATACTTATTGATCAATGTCAAATATTGTAAAAGACTTAGGAAACACATGTCTGCAGGTGCTACTAGATTGAACGGCAGTGGGTGGTCTTAAGGTGAGAAGGAAGCCAAATCAATAAGTAGAATAAGTAGTGTCTAGCTGGGCATGGTGGCACATACTTCTAATTATAGTACTAGGAAGGTGGAGGCAGGAGAATTGAGAGTTAGAGGCCAATCTGGGCTACATAGCAATCTGAAGGCCAGCCTGAACTAGAGAGACCCTGTGCCAAAAGAGAAAAACAAACAAATAAGTAACAATGACAAAAAGGAGCGCTGAAGAATTTAAGTTGCTTGAGAAATCTAATCTCTAGGGCATCCAGCAGAGAAAAGTGTGAATGGCTTTTGGTGCAGGAACACCAGGGAAAGGCAAGGTATCTTAGTTAGGGTTCCATTGCTCTGAAGAAACACCAAACGGGCAACATTTCATTGGTGCTGGCTTACAGTTTCAGAGGCTGAGTCTAATATCATAATGTTGGGAAACACGGCGGCATCCAGGCAGACATGGTGCTGGAGAAGGAGCCGAGAGTTCTACCTCATGATCTGAAGGTAGGCCGAAGGAGACTTTCTTCTGCAGACAGCTAGGAGGAGGCTCTCCTCTACACTGGGCAGAGAAGGATCATAGGACCTCAGAGCCCACCCCCGCAGTGACACACACCCTCCAACATGGTCACACTTCCTCATAGTGTCACCTTCTCATGGGCCAAGCTTATTCAAACCACCACACAAGGGGAGGGACAATTGCTTAAACCATGCTGGGGGACAGTCCTCCGGTTCTGCCAGTGGGACAACTCACAGTACAGGGAGGAAGGGCCTTGAAGTGGAAGACAACAGAGTTACCTGCTGGAAAGCAGAGAAAGTCCACTTCCTTTCACCTACTAGTCTTACATCAGACCCCCCACCCCAAGCCTATTAAATTTATACTCTAGAAACATCTAGTTGCCCTCAACTGACTGATATTATGGATTTTTAATCCTGCAACATTTGAAAGCATTAAAAATTCCCTTTGATAATAAACTGTTTTTTTTAAAAAAAACTAACAGTATTAGAGTAGCATATTAAATAAAAAAAGAGAAGACATACATTATAAGTATGCACTTTGAAGAGATCTATCCGATGTATATGTTCATGTATCTACTACTACAATTAAGATATAGATTTCCATCATACCAAACCTCCCTCCATGCATGTCTAGGAGTCCCCTCTGCCCAGTCCCAGGCAATCCCAATAATTTAATCTGAGTTATTCACAGTCATTTTCTTTTTCCTTATATCTGGCTTCTTTGCACATAATCTTGAAACCTATTCACACTGTTGCACACATCAAGTTTGTTCCTGTTCATTGGTAAGTAGTACTTCCTTGAGTTGTTGAGTCATGACCTCTTTATCCACTTACCTGTTGATGGATACTTCTGAGTACTGTGAATAAAGCTTTAATATCCATATATTTGAGGAGTGACATGGTTTGAATATGCTTGGCAGAGGGAATGGCACTATTTGGAGGTATGGCCTTGTTGGAATAGGTGTGTCACTGTGGGTGTGAACTTTAAGATCCTCATCTTAGCTGCCTGGATGTCAGTATCCTGCTAGCAGCCTTCTGATATAGAACTCTCAGTTCCTCCTGCACCAGGCCAGCCTGGATGCTGCCATGCTCCCACCTTGATGATAATAGACTGAACCTCTGAACCTGTAAGCCAGCCCCAATTAAATATTGTCCTGTAAGAGTTGCCTTGGTCATGGTGTCTATTCACAGCAGTAAAACCCTAACTAAGACGGGGAGTGATGTGCTTTCATTTTCCATGGATACAATTCCAGGAGTAAAATACTTATTGGTGAATTGATGTCCAAGACATTGCCTAGTGTTCGTTCCTTCGGCAGCACACATACTAAAATTGGAACAATACAAAAAAGATTAACATGGTCCCTTTGAAAAAGAAATTCATGAACTATTTGATATTTTTTAAAAAGGGAAGGGAGGAAGGAAGGAAAGAAGGAAGGAAGGAAGAAAATAACATGATTGGTTTTTTAATAAAAACCATGTGTAAGTGTTCTGCTTGCTCTTTCTCATTGATCTTTAATTTCAGGCATTCTGGTGAGTGTGCATTCATGTCTCATGGTGGTTTTAACATGAACTGTTTACTAATCACATGAAGAATGTTTTGTCCTGCCTACCATAGCAGCAGGCAGATTTAATTCCAGCCCTCTGGAGCCAGTGGCAGGTGGATCCCTAAGTTTGAGGCCAACTTCCTCTATGACAGATTGAGTTCCAGGATATTCAGGGTTACACAAAGAAACCCTGTTTCAAACAAACAAACAAACAAACAAGCAAACAAAACAAAAGAAAAAGACTGTTCTTATTTTCAATCCTCTATCTTCTTTTGTTGTTGTTTTTGGTTTTAAATAAAATGAGTATATATGAATTATATACATGTAATTATGGTACTATGCTAATAAAATCAACACTTGTTATTGCCAATAAATTAATAAATCTGCTTAAATGTCTCTAATTCCTACTATGGTAAGTATTAACACAAAACATAAGTCACACATCTGGAGGGCTCTTCAGCAATTGTCTAGAATACAAGGGTGCCAAGAAGGATGGTACACGCCTATAGTCACAGCAACTTGGGAGGCTGAGGAGGAAGGGTCAATCTTTATGGATGGTAAGCCCAAGGGCAACCTGGGCTGTCCAAGGTTACACAGCCAAACAATTTATAAATTTAAAAACAGAACAAACTTAAAGGTGTCCTGAGATCATAAAAGGTAAGAACCGCTGCTCAGAAGAACCCAAATGCGTGCTGTACGTAAAAGACACCGTTTGACTGTGTAACACAGAGGCTTCAATAGACACTAAGGGCACAGAAACATTAGGTACCATACTTCAGCTTTAAGCCTCCTCTTCAACATCGCCCTCTCCAAATACTCTCCAAGAGTAGTTCCCACTAGCAGAAAATAACTCAGACTTTAGGGAGTATCGGAAACTGACAGTATTTGACCATACATTTGTCCCTAATGAGATTTTACTATGTGTTTCATCCATGTTTGTTCGAATGGCTAATTTAGCTTCATATTTGACCAGTTCATCAAAAAGTTCCACACCTAAATGTACGCACCCATATAAGTATGTGTTCTGTATTCACTTCTAACATTTCCTTAGTATAGAGTTGTATAAATTCTTTATGTATATTGGATGTCAGTCCTTTCTCAGACATGTTTAGTATAGACATTCAATGTTTGAGTTGCTTTTTTCAGTTACTTAGCACTTTATTAACAAAGCATAAAATCTTAGTGCTAATGAGGTCCAATGTATCTTGGTTTGCTTTTTGACCTGTGTTTTATGTGTCTGTTAAATTCCTGCCTACCTCCAGACTGGCAACATTTCTCTCAGAATGTTGTCTTTTACTTACCATGGTCCTCCTTCACATATCACTGCTTAAATGTATCTTTTTACAGTCTGTTTCCTTTCTCTGACTCTTCTTATCTCTCAAGCATGGGCGTTTCCAAGCGTTCTCTCTCTTTGATTATAAATACTGTATACTCCTCAAAGAAAGCTTAGAGAGAAGACGAAGTGAAGAAATAACAGTAACGCCAATTCTACATGGTGGTTGAACAGGATGGTTAAAGGAACAAGCTAGAGAGCAGACTGTCTGTACTTCAACTCCGTTTCTGCTACCATCTGGTTGTGGTACTGGGTAGGATTTTACATGGTAAAGAATTCACAAGACTCAGTAGCACTTTGTACTAGGATTTTTGTTGTTCTGAAGTACGTGAAGCAAAGATAAGATGTTTGTTCCCCAGGTACAGAGATAGCAAGCACATGTCCTAAAGTTCTTTTCTCTCTGAGAGAAAAGTATGTCAACAAATATGAAATGTCTCTGCTCATGAAAGGCTCTGAGTCTTATGGCCCCAGGTTTTTTTTTCCTAAAATTTTTTTTATCTATTTTATGTGTATGAGTACACTGTAGCGGTACAGATGCTGGGAATTGAACTCTGGATGGCCCTGCTCGCTCTGGCCCCGCTTGCTCTGGCGTAATACACTGTAGCTGTCTTCAGGCACACCAGAAGAGGGCATCCGATCTCATTATGGGTGGTTGTGAGCCACCATGTGGTTGCTGGGATCCGAACTCGGGACCTTCGGAAGAGAAGTCAGTGCTCTTACCCACTGAGCCATCTCGCCAGCCCTAGCCCCAGGTTTTTTATGTTGGATTTGCAGTGCAGGTATATCTAGTTATATGAATCTGCCTTGGCCTCCAAATCTCAGAACCCAGCAATGAAACTAAGGGACATTGTATTACATTGTCAGCTTTTGTTTTTTCCTCTTGAAGAAATCTATTTTATGTTCTTTAGGAAGCAGGAGGAAGAGGCATGAGCAGCAAAGAATAAGTCATCAGACCTTCTGTTTGAATGTTCTTGGGTTCCCGAATTTGGACAAACAAGTGTATACCTCGTCTTCCTTCTGGGCTCCATCTGTCTTGATTGCCTTTGTCTGAAAGTACAAACTGAGGTAACATGGGATGGAAGGCTATTTGTTTGCATGGTTACTTCAGGCAGTAGAAATATGGAAGTGAAAACAGAAAAGAATGAGACAGAGACGAGATGAACTGGAAGGGAAGGAGTGGTCTTGAGCTAATGAACAGCTGGGATCAATCCTCTTGACCAACCTCTAGGCGTAAAGTGCCTAAGAAAGGATCCTCACGGTTCAGGGGCTGGGCCAGTGGACCACTGATTTTGTCCTTCTACCATTTGAGAGATCAAACTTACACCTCTACTTGTCTGTAAGAAAAATAGAGAGGTGAAGTTTGGACGGGGAAGCTGCCATCAGTACACAGTACATCTCTGACACGTGCACATGCAGACACACAGGCACGCACACTGAAGAGGAGCAAGCCAAGAGCATAATATGCAGAGTACAGAAAACAGGAAGGGGCTGATACCAACCATTCCTATTTTATGCATTACTTCCTGGCACATAGGTAGCCAATTTCAAAGTCTTCTATGGCAAAGAGGGAAGACCTGAAGAAGTGACTCCTCCAGTCTTAGAATAGTTGTTTGCCTGTTTACTTTTATTTACCAATATTATTCCAGGACAAGGGATACTACAATACCAAGTGTTGTAGAGTGGATACAACAAACTCCTATTCCGGTTCCAGCTGTCCTCAGATAGAGGATGTATCAGATATTAAACTGACAAGAATGAATACTACACTTGTTCTTAGCCCAAAGTCCAGGAAGCATCCACTCCTGGTTTTTTGTTTTTGTTTTGTCTTGTTTTAACTTATAGAGAGATATCTATCATGTGCCACCATGTCAGGCCCCAGTCTTGGTTCAGGAAGCTGTTGACAATTGGGAGAGAGGATTGTGGTGGGAGAGGAGAGAGGGAGGGGAGGGGAAGGGAGAGGGGGAGGGGAGGAAAGGGAAGACGTTGGAAGGGAAAGCACCAGGGACTGACTTGGTCAAAGCATGTATGAAATTCTCAGACAATAACAAAACCTAGCCGGGCAGTGGTGGCGCACACCTTTAATCCCAGAACTTGGGAGGCAGAGGAAGGCGGATTTCTGAGTTCGAGGCTATCCTGGTCTACAGAGTGAGCTCCAGGACAGCCAGGGCTACACAGAGAAACCCTGTCTCGAAAAAACAAAACTAACTAACTAACTAACTAACTAAATAAATAAATAAATAACAAAACTTTTTCAAGAAGACATCAAGTTGGGAGGAGATAGAGAGGTTGGGTGGATCTTGGAGTACTGGGAGAAAGATAGAGGATAAAATATGATCAAAATACATTCCATGAAATTCTCAATGGATTACTAAAATACGTTTGATTTTTAAAAAACTCTCATTGTTGAAAGTTTTGAAAACATAAAACATAACTGACAATAAAAACTCAGCTCTCAAAAATCCAACTGTAAACATTTTAATGTATTTTAGTCTTAATTATTTATATATAATGTATATTTTATGAACAAAACATACAGTTTTACAGCCAGACCTCCTAATTTAGAATAATATTATGTTTTTCAGAAAGACAATTTTAAATGTTTGCAAAATCTTGCATGTGTGTCAGGGATTGGATTTGCTTTCTATTACCAGAGTTTGGCAGGTATAAATAACAATTTTGTTTCCTTCATATACAAGAGAAAAGTTGTTTCTGGCTTTGTGACAATGGTTCAAAGATGTCTGAATTTTAGTCGCTTCGTTGTCCTCCCTTAGTCCCACAGGGCTGTTGCAGTCCAAGCCATCATCTCCACGATCAAGACATCTAGTTTCCCCTGGGGACTAGCATGCCTGCAATGCCAGCTCACAGGAAGCAGAGGCAGGAAAATTGATCCAAAGATCTAGGTCAGCCTGGACTACAGTGAGACTGGCTCAAAAGATCAAGGTCAACCAATCAGTCAGTCAGTCAACAAAGGCATCTGGATCTAGCCAGCAATCCCACCATTTGAAAGTTCCATCTGAGGCCTTCTACTGTTAGCTCATTGACCATAGTTTTCTGAACCAGGAGCTAGGAAATGCAGTATTACTAATGAAACATATGTTATGCCACATAATACATGCTCATTTGATTTAAAAAAAAAAATACAATAGGATGGGGACTGTATGCCAGCATTTATATCACACCATCATGGGGATGTAATGTTTTTATTTAACCATCATGGGGATGTAATGTTTTTATTTAACCAATCCCTATGGTGTACACCATAGTTTAAATTGTTAAGTTATTAAATATAAATTGTTAACATATAAGTTGTTAAATAACTTTTATTCATTTTTACCACTATACCAATTAATATGTTAAGTGTTTCTGCAGAAATATTTTTGCCGGCTGGAGAGGTGACTCAGTGGTTAAGAACACTGACTGCTCTTCCAGAGGTCCTGAGTTCAATTCCCAGCAACCATATGGTGGCTCACAGCCATCTGTAATGGGATCCAATGCTCTCTTCTAGTCTGTTCTGGTATGTCTGAAGACAGTGACAGTGTACTCACATATGTAAAATAAATGAAATCTTTTTTTTTAAAAAGAAAGAAATATTTTGCATATCTTTTATTTTCTGATGACAATAATCTCCTGTTAGAATGCAAAGTTACTTTCCAGAAATGTTCTAGCAATTTAAACCTTTACCATTAGATAATAAAGCTGTTATGCAGCCTTTCTGAAAGTTGTTCATGGAATACTTGCTTTCTGCCCAACTTCAGCCAGCCATTTCACTATTTTTAATACAAATATTCACAAATATTAGAAAATGCAACCAACCTTAAATAGAATGTCAAAATGGCAATTGCTAGGCACTATGCATTTTATTTAATTAAACATGTACTAGCAAAAAACACAAAAACAAAAACAAAAACAAAAAGCCTCTTGGAGAATGAGCCTACAAGGAGAAAGATCCATTTTTAAATTGTGTATTCTTTTATCTGCTTCTTTGTAGGAGTCTCTAAGATGTTTTTGGTATCAGTAACTGTAATAGGCTACAGGAGATAAGAGGACAAGAAAACATCCACGTCAGAACCTATCAGAGAACAGCAACCCAAACACTAACTCAATCTACGATCTTTAGAATGTAATATCAGAAACTTTTACTTGAGACATGGATTTTAAAACAGCAACAGTGGTTCTGCAGACTGATGCAATACTGGAAAAATGTTGAAGTCTATCTAGTGAGTTGCCTTCAAATGGAATAATGGAATCAAGCCAAGCTGGGTCCCTGCACTGGGCTCTGCCAAGGTCCTCGGCAGAGACAAACTTGAGACACTGAGAATTATATACAGTTCAGATGTTCTTTGGGTTTACAAGCCAATACATTTCTGATAAGCTAGATTGTCATTTCAAATGTATCTTGGAAACTCAAGCAACAAGAATCATAATAGACACTTTTCAGCTAAAAGTGTGGGATCACAAAGTGATAGGAGGAAATACTACTAAAAGAGATCCCCTTGGAAGCCACGCAGTAATTTGTTTCTTATACGTATGGTTCTAAACATAAGTTTCCTTTACAGCTAGGTGTAGTAGACTTCAGGTTCTGTTAAAACATCAATGGGAGGCTGGAGGGGCAGCTCAGTAGTTCAGAGTTTATAACTCTTGCAGAGGACCCAGGTTCTGCTTCCAGCACTCACAATTATCTATTACTCTAGGTCCAGGAGAGCTGACTCTTATCTTCTGACTTAAGCAGGCAACAAGCATGCTCGAAATACACATACATACATACATACATACATACATACATACATGCAGGCAAAAAACCCAAAAGGTCAAAAAACAAAATAACAAAAAGACACATACGTATAAAAGAAAAATAAATATTTAAAATTATTATTATTATTATTATTATTATTGTTATTATTATTGTTGTTATTATTTTGGTTTTTTGAGACAGGATTTCTCTGTGTAGCCCTGGCTGTCCTGGAACTCACGCTGTAGACCAGGCTGGCCTCGAACTCAGAAATCCCCCTGCCTCTGCCTCACAAGTGCTGGGATTATAGGCGTGCGCCACCACCACCCGGCCCCAGGGGGCTTTAGATTTTAAAATGTACAGTCACTGTTCTACATAGAGCTATATACAACCATCTGAATTGCCGTGGATGAGAGATGAAAACATTCACAAAAAGTTCCGTATATAAAAAGATATTCAATTTTATCAATACATTTAATTTAAAATTACACAGAGATAAAACTTCACAATTTTCATATTGACAAAAAAGAAAAAAGAAAAGAAAAGAGTTTGGAAGCACGCTGTGTTCAATGATTCAGCATGATAACTATTACAGAATAGGTTTTGCTCTGTCGACTTGCAAATTACCCCAGGAGCCTTTCCACTTTTGATCCGCCCTCCGGAGCTTCTCTGCGGTAATGGATATTAAGCTTTGTCAGTAGAGGGCGCTGGAGAGACACTGCAGAAGGAAAGGGGACAATTTTTGTTCTGGCAGGCTGGGTTTGGCTTTTACTTATCTGTTCACTCAGAGCCTTTGGTGCCTGTGCAGAAGAACGTGATGGAATCGGGCAGGTAGTGTCAGAGTGCCCAGTCTCAGTCTGGGTCTAGAATGGCCAGCTAGAGTGCCACGCAGTGTTCCAGGCCGGTCTGTGACTACTTTTGTGGGTTTGTGTGGGTTTATATGCCAGAAAGGCGTTTCCTGCTTGTCCCCCACCCCCACCCCACCCTCTGCCGCCCCCAACTCTGGACAAGATTAGTGGAAGACCCCTCCCTCAATTTCTCCTCCATCCAGTAGTCTGCCTGACAGACAGTGGTAAGCCCCCTAGGCTCTGTTGCCTTGGTACCCTTCCTCTGCACTGGAACATTCTTTATAGCACGGTTTGGAGAATTATGGTCAGCTGCCTAAGTCTACCTCACAACCTGTTTTTGGAAATAAAATTGTTTGGGAGCACAGCCAGGCTCATTTGTTTATGTACCGTCTATGGAACATTTCATGTGACAGAGAGAGTATGGCCGATCTATTTACAAGTCTGTCCTAGTGTAGAAAATGTTAGCCAGCCGTTGTAGTTCTTTTCTTCTTTATGCTACTCTATCAGGGTCTTATAATTTTTAGCATTAAACTTCCTCTGTTTTAATTGCTGTGTGGTTTCTGTCTCTGCACGGTACTTCCTCTAGTGGAGCAAAAATACCCATGCTCAAGGCTATTTATTGCAGCATTATTTGTCATTGCAAAAATCCACATGCATACGCTAAGTCCCCGACCATGGAGACTGGTTAGTGAATTCCCGTATCCACATAGCAGAGAGCTCAGAAGTAGGGAAGACTGTTAGGAGATCTCTGTGAACTGACACGGGAATGACTAATGACTTTCAGGATGATGTTAAGCAAAAAAAAAAAAAAAAAAAGGAAAACAAACAAAATCTAAAAATACATGTATACGGTGGTGTGCCATATCCATAAGAAAGGTTTTGCTTCTAAATGAAGCCCAGAGCTAATAAACCAGAAACCATCATCAGATGCCTACAGGGGAACAGTGGAAAGGGCCAGGAAGGAAATGACACTCTAAGCATACCTTTTACTATAGCATATAGCTGTTGGGAGGGAGCATCTAACAGAGAGCCTGTTTGGCAGTGAAAGCGTTAAATAGCTCTGTGGCTAACTAGGAGTTTCAGCTCGCTGATGGTGCGAGTGTCATGGGAGAACATTGTTCCACATGTTGACACTTCAAGAAAAAACATCCAAGTTCCAAGTACAGTTCCATCGAGTTGAAAAGATGATGCTGTAAAAGCCTGAGGTCCGAAGCTTGGTCCTCAATATCCACATAAACAAATCAACAAGCTGGGCATCTGTCTGCCATCTTAGTGCTGACCATGAAGGGTGATTCCAGCTGAGCTGGTGAGCACAAGGTTCAGTACAACACTCTATTGTTGTGAATTGCTGTCTGGTTTTTCTGCCCCCCTCAAGAGAGGAGCCCGTACTCAGGTGAGGTTAGGTGAACTCTTAATTAGTCAGATAAGATGAGAGCCTGTGATTGGGCAGTGGAAGGGAAGGTGGAGCTGGAAGTTTTAGAGGGGACAGAGAAGAGGAGATGAAGATGAGAGAGACAAGATGGAACCTGTAGGAGAGGATGATGAGCCAGAACCACGTGGTCCTAGGAGCCACAAGTAACTGGGGATCTCTTAGATAGACGATTGAGTAATGTAGAGCACATGTATCCAATCTAGGTGTACAGCTTGTATCTCTATCAATTGAGTTCTGAGTTCCTTGTGTAGACGTTTTGAGGGTTGGAGATTTACTGTTATAAGTCTGGTTGATAAACTGCGAGCCTCTGGAGTTTTCATTTTATGTGGCTAGGGGATTAGAGCAATTGGGGCCGATGGCCTGGGAGGATAGGAGCGGTTCGGCAGCAGCTAACCTTGGGAACCTGGGAAGATAACTTATGGTGGCTCCAAATGGGGGTGACGAGACTGCCATTGCCAGTGTTAGCATGGATTATTATTTTTTTTATATAATTACATGCTACACCCTGTCTCAAAAAATCAGGTACAGAATGATTAAAGAAGACAGCTGTTGCCAATCTCTGTCCTCCATGTGCACGTACATACTTGCCTGTGTGTACATGCACACACATACACACACACACACACACACCACACACCATCCTTAGGTGAACCATTCAATGTCAGGGTACTCCAAGTTTGTCTGTGTCTGAGTGAGTGTGTTTATAACTATAACCACTGTTCCCTACTGGCGACCATGTGTTTTAATCATGAACTTGTGAGTGAGGTTCCCAGAAGCAGATAGTGATATTTGATTGATTATCAACTCTCAATACATTTGAGTAGGGGTTTGGATTGGACTGATGTCTATTGGGAGAAGAGATTTTTATTGGCTCTTACGTCCTTTCTGAATTTGTATGACTCCATGAAGAGCTGTGAGAAACAAAGAAATACGAGTTCCGACGGCCTACATTCCAATATAGTTCTCTATGTGCTTTGGAGGAGGTCCTTGGCCTCCCTGCAGGTTTTCTTGTTGTAACTGGGAATATTGCTAGGGCACCCAGGGACTACCTTTGGTTAAAACTCCAGGAAAGGTTTGGAGGTGTCATGCTTTCTTGAGGGAGTACCTGAAGAGAAAAATAGGAGGTGTTGAGGTTAAGACAGGGCTGAACTCAGTGGCCTCCGCTGGGGCTTAATTCTAAACTAAACCACAGGGAGCTTTCGACCCTCACCAAAAGCAGAGCACCCTGCAGCCAAGGCCCGAGTCTCTGAGTCATCATCGCTTCTTGACTATCCACCCTGGGTCGGTGGTGGGGAAATAGCCTCCGGTGGCTCCTGTTGGACTGAAGACAATTCTCTGGAGAAAGAGCTGTAAACTCTTAGCAACCGTCGCACACGCACAACAACTGGGAGAGGGTGCAGCTGGCCTAGTAAAGGATCACACCTGTCACACTCACCACCTCAAGAGGTCATTGCGACAGTTCAGTGTGACATTACACAAACAGCGCGTAGAACAACAGGCAACTCGCGTTGTGTGCTTAATCCGAACATCTTCCTAAACACTTTGTCCTTTGGAAATCGCAGAATATTACAAATCCTCAAATGTCAGCTATTTTTGTTATCTTCTATCATAGCACATATTAGGTGTTTAACATGAGGGATGAGTCAGGTTATGCAGGAAAAGTATCTTTGCACCTCTCTAATTAGCTTCTACATTCTTTCCTTGTTTTCTTAAACAACATGGTGTCTTAGGCCTTGTGTTATCCTGTGGGCAGTGGGTTCACATTAACCTTTTAATGTTTTTGGAGTCCCCACACCCCCCCCCCCAGATTTTTATCTAATTTTTATTCATGCCCTAGGTACCTAGTTAGGATGGCACTATTAAGTTTGGATGAGGTTATGGTGCGAGGATCCAGGGACATGTGATCCACTTGCTAATTAGTCTCATTCCCCATGATGAGTGGGTAGACAATGAAGAAACCGGGGTTGGGGGTGGGGGAAAACTCCAGGAGCCCCCTTGGTAACCCTTGGAATGCGGTACTTAATTCACTGTGGGGATTTGACCTGACGGGTGGCACGGCTTCCATAATCACCTGTGTGGCAGCTGGCTCTGCTTCTAGTGTTGGGTCCTGGTAATCCGGGGCCAGCAATCAGAAACAGAGGTATCAAGTGGGTGACAGGGTAAACTAGAGACCACAAGGGAGACCTGATTCCATATTGCTTTCCCTTGCAACCTCTATCTAACTTTGATGAAAGGATCCCTTCAGGGGAAACTGGTGCCTGTCAGAAAGCTGAACAAGCCCACTGACTGAGGACTCAAAAGAAACCAAAGGAGGATGCAAGTCCCAGCAGCAGCTGAGGGGTGGGGGTGTCAGTGGTTTATATCTTATCAGCAAGGTGACCTGGGAGATCTCAGCGTGAGCTGAGGTAGGGCCTGGTGTTCTTGCCTACAATGTCAAGTATGTAAAGGATAGCACGATGACTCACTTCCTCTAGTCAAAGCTTGCGCAGAGTAGCACTTGTGGCCACTGCAGACTTGGAAGGACAGAGGGAAGAGCAAGCGTCGCCACATAGCTCTCGCTTAGCTAGATCAGCCCAACACAGATCGCCACACTTGCTTATGACATCAAAATGTGTTCAGGTAAAAAGCCAGTAGTCTCCATCGTCAACCTAGCCTCTAAACTCAAACCTTAGGGCCTTAAAGGAGAGATAGAGACAGGGTAAGTGTCCAGGAGGAATTGCCCAAGTTCATCGGCTCTCTCCAAAATGTGGCATCGAGAAGGTGATAAAGGATAGTTAGCTCCCTCTAAGAGCCAGGACTAGTGTAACTGTTTAACACACCAAGGAAAGAAGAAATGCCCAGCAGAGAGTGAGTGGACGCACACGCAAAGGTCTTTAAGGCCTTTGTAAAGATGCTTGCTGACCAGATCATAAGAACTACTAATGGAGGCAGTGAGGAGAATGTTCTAGCCTTTACATCTAGAAAGAAAACATGCCTGAAGGCTATTTCTACTTTAAAGAAAATCAGCACATTCTAAGTAGATAACCAACTGTATGATGCTAACATCTAGAGGTTACAGGGATGAGGGTGTAACTAAATACCTACATCTGGCCTGAACTGTTGCTCTTATGACTTTTCTAGATTTTTTTCCCCTTATTCTAGGGTCAACTTTTATCTTCCTGCAAGGATTGATTTCAAGGCTATCTTGGACATTATTAGTTACTTGTTAAGGGAGGGGAGAAGAGAGAGAAGATAAGAAGAGAGGAGGGAGAAGGAAAGAGAAAGGAGGAGAGGAGAGAGATGAGAGGAGGACAGGAGAGGAGGCACATTGATTTGGTTAGGCCAGGCGGTGTTACAGTCTCAACCCCAAACCTCAGGGAGGGTAGGGCCTTAGACTCTCTCCTGGACTCTTTACAAGATGTGGAGAGACTCAATTTTGTGAGTGCTTTCTGCAGGTAATAACAGTTCAGTTTGTGAAGTGTGAACCCACGGTTGCTGCTGTGTGTTCAAGAGTACAGTGCCAGAAGCTAACATTCCACCTCTTCCTCTGGCTCTTAATCCTTCTTTCTTTCCCTTCTATCATGCTCACAGAGCCTTGGAAGAGTGGTATAAATATCCCATTTCAGGCCATGCATTTCAGCAGTCACCTCTTTTCTGTAAGCACTTGACCAGGTATGCTTTCCTACTCTGCCTTTTGTATTCAAGTCTTCAACAAGTGGATTCCATACCCAGAAGGGCAATCTGCTTTACCTAGTTCAGTTCAGTTGACTAAATATTTGGGTACCTGACTATTTGGCGATACACAAAGTTGTACAGCATACCTGACATGTACCCAGAAGGGAGAAAGTCAGAAATATTTGGCATGAACTGTTGACTGTCAGAGAATGAGGACAGGGAGGGGGATTCTGTTGCTCTAGGACCTGTTCAGAAAGAAGGGTAATGACCAAGGGCATCTTACCATCTCTCCCATGGGACATCTCTCACATGTGGACAATAAGTACCTGTTCCTTCGGGGCGTGTTCTTCTACTGAATCTCTTGATGTAAGCCTTGTTTATTTCACATCGCCTAGAGGATGAAATCGACCCTTTATGTCAGCAGCTGCTGTTCCAGTAGTAGGTTCAGACACGCTGGATTCTGGTCAAGGCTTAGGTGGTGGTGGAGGCTTTCCTAGGGATGACGAAAAGCAAAGCTGAGGAACCGTAGTGGATAAGGGCAACACACGGGAGAAAAAGACAATGTACAAAAGCCAAATCCAGTAAAAGAGCCTGGGCTTACCGACAGCCCCGAGCCTGTCCCTGAGATGGACTGACGCTGGATACCTAAGTAAAAGGCTGACTAAAAAGAACAAAAGACTGAGTTTACGAACTACATCTGGGAGCTCAAGGGATCTTAGTCCAGGGACGTTGGATACTATGAAGAATAGGGAAAGAATTGCCTCTTCTTCAGAGAGAGAGCCCATCAGTGCTGGTGCTGGTGGGTTACAGGGAAAGGCATAGGCCCAAATAACAGTCTTCCGAAGATGCAGTCAGGAAATGGTGCTGGGAGCTTTGACAGTAAAGAGAGCACATGGCTCTGTGGTAGCTGTCACTCATGCCCATGGAAACTAATGAAGGAAAACGGAGCAGTGTGCTTAGGCATACAGCAGACCCACTCTAAGAAGTCCAGGATAATCATCCATCCATCTAATAGCTTATGATCTATGTGGGCGAGGGAAAGAGCAAAGTTGTGCTGTCTGGAGCTTCCATTCAATGGGAGAAGCTAGCAAAAAAACAATATAATAGGGCTGTGGAGATGGCCCAGTAGATAAAGTGCTTGCCAGACAAAGCTGAGGACTGGACCCGAGTTTGGATCCCAGAACCCATATAAAAGTTGGGTAGGCATGATGGCCTGCCAATGATAACCACAGTCCTCGGGAAGCAGACCAGGCATTTCTGAGGCAAGCTGGCTATCTAGGGCAGATGCAAATGCAAGGCTCAGGTTCAGTGAGAGACCCCACCTCAGCACACGATGTGGAGAACAATCTAGAAAGATATCCAGCATGGACCTCGTCAACCTCAGGCCTCCACACTCGCATCGAAGTGCCCACATATATGCAAACATGCAGACCTATATATACACAACATATAAACAATCTCAAAGAGGTCAAAGTGGTAAGAAGAAAACAAAAGTGTATGTGTTGACATAGTATTGTGTGTGGTTTATTGGGACAGAGATCTTACATGGCTTCAATTGTGAATCTGCGTGTAATTAAATCATGCTAACTCATCCCACCCCCCATACCTCTTCTTTCTGTCCCTCCCCGCTCCTCCTTCCTAGCAGAGTGTTGAGATTACAGGGCAACCAGAAGGTCTACCAGAAGAAAAAACTTCCCCATCCTTGTACTACAGGATGAACGCAAGTCCTTGTGCATGCTATGCAGACACTCTACCTATGCATTGCCCTTGTTCTTGCCATGGTTCTCCAAAGGTCCCCAGTCTTCGCTTGTGAAGGATGACAAGGTCTCACCCAGTTCAGGAAGAGGGGGAGATGAGTGCCATGGTTACCAATGAGGGCACCTGGACACTGCCGCTGTGATGGCTAAACGTACAGTTGAAATCTTGTCTTAATCCAGGCTGGCACTGGTGTCCGAGAATTTACCCAGAGACAGTGCCAGTGCCTTCTAATCACTAATGCACGTGGTGACAGTTAGATGGGACATCTGCATTCAAGTAACTGCCATCAAGAGAGAAGAGGATCAACAAACGGCAAGTGCTCATAGACGAGCCCTAAGAAGGTTGTCAGTGACCCACTCATTCAGTCACCCGTCCAACACATTTTTACTAAGATCCTACTATTTGCATACTGTGGTGGCACACGCCTGCAATCCCAACTCCTGGGAAATGGAGACAGAGGAATGACAAATTCAAGCCCACATTGGGGCTACAAAGTTAAAACCCTGTTTTAAAAATAACAAAGCAGGGCTGGAGAGATGGCTCAGAGGGTTAAGAGCACCGACTGCTCTTCTGAAGGTCCTGAGTTCAAACCCCAGCAACCACATGGTGGCTCACAACCATCCGTAATGAGATCTGATCCTCTCTTCTGAGGTGTCTGAAGACAGCTACAGGGTACTTACATATAATAAATAAATCATTTTTAAAAAAGAAAATAATAAAAAAAATAACAAAAGCAAATTGAAAACCCAATCCCAAAGTCACACAATGAGATGGGCTTCATATTTCATATTAAGAATGTAAGGACAGACTCTCAAAGGCTCTTCCTTGATGGCGTTTATATTCCAACAGACCAAGATGTGATGGACAGTCGGTATAGGTGTTGTGAATTCTAACATGATATATTTGTGGCGTTAGGAATACCTTGGTGGGCCTTGCCAGGTTGTCCCCTTGAGGAATCGTACCACGCAACAGGCCTAGTATAAAGAACAATACATTATTGAGGGGGAAGGAAGCAGGGACCTGCAAAGGGGTAGAGGCAGAGAAAACTTGTGGGAGAAAAATAGGAAGAGAGAAAGCGAAGGGAGGAAGAGAGGCCTGGTGCAACCTGATAGTCTCTCTGAGAGAAGGTAGCAGGGTTCTTACCCT
Source organism: Montemys delectorum (assembly GCA_019843815.1). Classification (NCBI taxonomy): domain Eukaryota; kingdom Metazoa; phylum Chordata; class Mammalia; order Rodentia; family Muridae; genus Montemys; species Montemys delectorum. The sequence goes on along the minus strand of JADRCD010185916.1, from coordinate 10,917 downwards.
CAAAACAACATACAGACCAAATAGCTGGTATATATGGGAACAGAGAGGGGGAGGAAGAGGGAGAGAGGGAGGGAGGAAGGGAGAGAGAGAGAGAGAGAGAGAGAGAGAGAGAGAGAGAGAGAGAGAGAGAGAGAGATGCTGGGGTAGGAGCAGTGCTCTTATGTGCCTGGCTCACACCTGTCAGGTGGCAACACAAGCTGTTGCTAGGTAGCTGTTGGGCAGAGCCTAGCAGATTTGTCGGCAAGCCAGCAACTTGGTCTAGTGGAGAACTATAACTTAGCTAGGAAGCATGTCTAGTTGTCCACACTGTTCAGATATCATGGGTGGTATCTGCCCTTTTATGAGTCAATAGAAAAATGTATGGAATTCTATTCAAGTGAGATTGTTGTCTGCAATCTCAGCATTAGGGAGGTAGATATGGGCCTATCCCTGGGGCTCACTGGCCAGCCAGTCTAGCCTAGTTGGCTAGCCCCAGGCAACTAAGAAATATTTTCTGGAAAAAAGAAGGGGAGGGGACTTGAGGAATGACACTTGACACTGGCTTCCACAGGTACACACACACCCCTTCAGGATTGGATTTCCTTGACTCAAAAATATACAAGTGAATGAAAGCAAGCTAGCACTGGATCAATATGGTTGATTAGAGTCCCTGGCTATTAATTCAGCTCACCTACTACACTGTGAAGCCTCTAGCCAGAGGAAGGAAACCACAGACACTCTGGCCCTTTCCCTTACTCTTACTTCACCATACCCTCAACTTCCTGCCACAGAATCCATCCAGGGGAGGCTCTTAGACTTGCCGACCAAATTCTGCATGATCTGTTCCCACCCATGGTTGAATGTAGTCCCTTCTCATACTCTAGGCATTTGACCACTTGAACTAAAGTCCTGCCATAAACACTCTTGGTTCTGGGGCTTCAAGGCCCATCCACCTGTTCTGCTTTCTCCGTAAAACCTGCAGCAGCAACCTTTATAAGGGGCCTAATCATTTTGCCATCAACCCATGGCTCTAGGGGCAAGCTTGTTGCTATGGCAACAAGGATGATCTAGCAGGCACACTGGCTGTCACTGTGCTTTGGGACTACTGGGGCTCAGGGAGGGGAACATCAGCTTCCTCTGGGAAGTAACAGCCCTTATGGGCCAATTATCAGAACAGAGACCACGATGCCTCCCTCACCCTGTTCTAGGAGGCCCCGTGGCCCACAACCCCAGTTCACACAAGACTTCTTCTCTTTGCCCCTGGAGAGACTTGGAGTGAATTTAGAGAAACTGCCAGGTTTCATTAGGCAGCTTCGAACCTCCATGTGGATTCTCTACAGGGGCCAACGGGAATGGCATTTGTCTTCTCTTTCCTATCAGGGTGCAACCTGATAGTCTCTCTGAGAGAAGGTAGCAGGGTTCTTACCCTCAAAACAACATACAGACCAAATAGCTGTTTGCCCCGATGCTCAGGCTGGCAAGTTTAACCCTGCCTTTCATAGCCACCTGACCTCCACTTAACCTGCGTGCCCACCTGGTCTTCATGCTCACATGACCTTCATGTCCACACGACATTTATTCGTGAGCACTTAGCCTGCACGCCCACATTCCAGACGATCTAGCTCTGTGATGTAATATTCACGCAGTTGTGGACATCTTTTCGTACCAGTCTTCCGTCCTTCCTTCCTCTTCCATCAGATGGCCTCTTGAGACCTCTCTCTAAAAGTGGAAAAGTACTTCATCCGAATGACTCTTCCTTTAACACTTGCTCAGCTCCTACCTTCTACCCACCTAGGTGCCTCATCCCTTGCTAAAGCCTCTCTCCCTGAGGACACTCTACAGGCACTTTTTGTCTATGATCATTTGGCAATCCTCCCCACCCTTATTTTTTTGGATTTTTCACTTTAATGGAATAGGAATAGGTTACGATTTCTTTGGGGGAACATCATACATTGCATATAATAAAGAAGTCAACTAACACTGGCTTTATTAAGTGGGCATCATTTTCCTTCCCATAATCCAAAATCGGAGCTGATGACGGCGGCTCATACCTGTAATCTTGGGACTTGGAAAGCTGAGATGGGAAGGGCCAGGATGGGATCCAGAGTTTCAGGCCAACCTGAGCTACGGCGTGAGACTCTGTTTCAACTTCTACCTCACTCACTCACCCACAAACACATACTTTTTTTTTTTTTTTTTGAAATCTACATTTAAACAACTGTTGGCGTTGGTTTGGTGGCTGGTAGAAATGGGGCCTCACAATGTAGTCTTTGCCCTTTCTATGGCCACTCAGTAGCTACCTTTCTTTCACCTTTCAATGAGATCATCCACTAAGTCAACCTAGAAATGTCAAGGACATTGTAATCATCTATAAAACATTCATACCCTGGGACATCTGAGCACTCTGTTTGGCTATGGTCTTACCTTCTTCTGGTTGCTTACTTGATGGTGTTCACACCAGGGCTACTTTGGTGTCTGTCATTGGCACAATCTGTTCCCCGTTATCTCCCAAGCATCCACTTTTCTCCATCCTGACTTCTAACATGGACTCACTGGACAGTGTGTCTACCTTTCCTTCCATATGCCGCCTGTACTTCCCTAGATTTAGGTGACCTGTTACTTGTTCCATTTTTCTAAGCTCTCTAGCTAGATGAAGCCAACTGTTTCGCTGGGCCTGTATCCAAGCAGCCAAGCAATAGGCAGATTGATTTCACCATAGCTTCAAAGTCATTGACTTTGAATAGGTCCTTATACTGAACAGAAATCTTATGGCCCCTGTCTCTTTTTCCTGTGTGACTGCCTCAAGCTTTTCTCCTTTCCTCAAATTTGAAACCTTTCCATCTTTCTCAGAGCAGAGGGCCTCCTCATATTGTGCTAGAGACAGTTCTTGTACAGGGGCTCTTTTAGCCTCCTGTAGGCTACATACTCACACACATCTAGCAGAGAAATCCCCCTCCTGACTTCTAGGTTTCCTAGATTTTCTCTTTGATGTTTCTTCCTCTTCACTATCAGATTTCCCACTCACCTGAAACCCCGTTTTCCTATGTGCCTATCCCCTCAGATCTTCAATAACGAAGAATCACAAATAACCCACCTCACACACTGTTTGATTTTTCCTTCTAATGTTTATAGGAAAGAATTCCACACTCAGCTGTCTGTGCTTTTGATTCCTTTGTCTTTATTGCATGTTTTCTGTCTATATCATTCTGGCTCATCAGTCAGTCCTGGAATCCTGGAGTGCTTTTCTACTACAGCCAGTGTTTCACTACATTTCTTCCTAGAGTGTTCTTGGCTCTCTGAAGCACTGTATTCTGCTGGTGCGAGTCTTTCTCCCATCTTTGCTCCAGTGTCTCTGCTGTTCTCTTCTCTGCTTTGCAAACTTTGTGACATGTTTCAATAATCTCTCCTTCCTCACTTCATACTTTCTCTATAAATGCTCATAAATCTCATATATGCATATATATGTATATATACATATATATACATATATATGTATATATATATATATATACTTTGTAACAATTTCCCTGAAACTTAACATTTAACACCCCAGATATGTGTGCCTATATTTCATACTTTCTTTGAGTCGAGAATCTAGATATAGCAGAACTAGGGTCTCCACTGAATCCCTTAAGTGTTTGGGAGCTGCAGCCAAGGTGTCAGTAGGGTTGCCAGCATCTCAAGGTTCAGATGGAAAAACAATCCACTTCAAATTCTATTCCTATGACTGTGGGGTCTCAGGCCCATACCAACTCAGAGATACCAGTCTCTGGTGGGGATCATGGATGGAGGGAAACCTTCACCATGGCATCTTATTCACCCAAGTGAGGACACTGACAGGGACAAGGGAGGAGGAAGAAAGGGAAGGGACAGGACATGGAAGTGTCAGCCTCTTCATAACCTAATTTCAGAGATACTATTACATCACCTTTGCTTATTCTAGAAGCAAAATGGTAGGCTTGCCCATGTAAAAGGAAGAGAGATGTCATAAGGGTATGAATGCCAAGACTCACACTCACTGGCCTAGCTTACCACATTATTTTATCATCATCATTTGTCCCAGATTCAACTCTTCTTCCCTCTACTGGGCAGAAACAACTCTTCTCCAAGTTTCCCTCTTCCTGTGACTGAGTCTCCCCATTAATCTTATTCTAGAACCTAGAACCCCAGCTGTCACTCCAGACTCTCTTCAGTCTCATCGTCTGTATTTGATCCTCACTAAATCATGTTAGTTTAACCTCAGATTTCACTTATGCCCATCCACTGACCTCCACTACCACCATTAGCAGCCACCATCTCTGCCTGGGGGTACAGTTATCGACTGCTTATTCCTTCCTACATCTCTGCTTACCAAGTCATCTCCAGTTGTGGTCTATTTACAAAGTGAGTCTAAACACAAACCTCTGTGTAAAACCACTAAGCAGTTCCCCATTTCCCATTGTTCTTGCTCCTCCCTAATGGGTTATCCCAGAACAAACCAGATCTTCTGAAGGCTCCAGTTCTGGGTCTCATACCATCGCATTGAAGAATAAGAGGCAGGGGAGTTGACATGACCTCTCAGAAAGAGTGATTTAAGCAGTTTCAGATGTAGCATGCGTCCGTACAGAGTCTGGGTGGTACTTGAGTGAAAGACTTCTCAATTTTAGGGAAGAGAAGCTAAAAGCCTCTGTGGGTGATGTCTCAGTTTATCTCCCAGTCTAGTCTATACCAGCCCTGATTTTTTTTTCCATACTGAAGAGCTTCAGTGTTATTCTTAAAGTAGTAAGGATTCAGCAAAGGATTTTTATCCAGGAGAGGTAGAATAAAATGAAAAATTTTGAGAAAATAATCTGATAGCCTCATGCATTACATTTTAAATAGAGAAGTGACTGGGGCAGGTAGACAAGTTGGTGCATAACAATAACCTGAAAAAATGTTGACGCTCTGTCTGAGGTTTTACTGAGGAGTGAATGAATGTAGAAACTTGGACAAGAAATAAGCATAGACTTTACATGTGGATAGAGCTAAGACATGACTCAACAATGAGATGCTGGGATGTGTCTGCCCTCTATTTGCTGTGGCATGGTTATGCATTAAAAAGAACTGACTATACGCCCCCCTCCAAAATAATTCATATCGATGCTTTAACCCACCAAGTGGTGGTATTTGAAGGACAGACCTTTAGGAAATAATTGGGTGCTCACAAAATGGATTGATGTCCGCAGAAGAAATGAAACCAGAAGATCACTCCTTGACATGTTAGGATCCATCCCCAAACCAAGAAGACAGGTTCTTCCAGGAGCAAAATACACTGGCACCTTCACTTTGGAGTTCCCAGACTCCAGAACTCTGAGAAATATGCTTCTGTTATTTAACCTACTCAGTCTATGATGCTTTGTTATAGCAGCCCAAACTGCCTAAGACATTTTATCATGTGTATTTATTTACATTTATCATGGTCACTTCTTGTTTACTTGAGCAGATGGCTCCCCAGGTTCTTGGAGTTCTTGCTTACTTGACACATTTTCTATCTCGATTTGTAGCATTTTCTTGAAGACATATTTTTACACTCAGTTTATAAATCTGTTTACCACATCGGTAGCTAACAGATTCTTTCCCTATCTCACAAACCCCTGGCACTTCAGCTGCCTGTTATTATGGACCAGGAGGTAAGGAGGCAGCCAGGAGGGCAGTCATGAGTATTAGGGCGCCCAAGTTCAAGATCGGGTATCTGGAGAAAGTAGAGACTGGGGAAACCTGCAGGCAACAGTGATAGGGCTAGAGAGCTGTGAATAGATGTCACCCTGGAAGAGAACGAGAAAGCAGTGCCTGGCCAAGCAAGCCTGAGAGCAGAGAGGAAGAGGAGTTGGGGAATCAAGTTCAAGTACATGCACTACCATGTTTATCAAGCCCCTTATAGTCAATTAAAGATTAGCAGAGTCCCATTTCTCTGTTTGAAGAGTTACTAGTCATCAGGCTTGCATTTCCTTCTGTCTTCATGCTGACCGTTCTGGATGATAGATAATAACCATGGAGGTTGAATGGAAGAAACAAAAATAAGAACCAAACTGGCCAATTTTACTGCCTGTTTTTAACAACTCAAAGAAAAGGGGTAGGGGTGAGATCTAGGACAATATTTGGACATACTAATAAGGGGTAAGGAGATGGTTCTGTGAGTAAAGATGTTTGCTTTGCAAGCAGGCACCTGTGAGGTCTGATCTGGAGCACTCATAAAAGGTCTGGCACGGCTGCATGCAGGCTTCGAATTCTAGCATTGTGTGGGGTAGAGACAGGAGGATTGCTGGGATTTTTCTAGACTTAGTCAAAGGTGCTGCAATAGTAAGGTGGAGAGTGACAGAGGACAGGGGACACATCCTCCCCTGGCCTCCAGAAGCACTAATATATATATATGTATACATACGTCATACACATACTCAACTATGACAATTTAAAAATACTATTATAGAATGGATTTGTGTGATTTATTGTGTGCTACTATTTCCCACTTGGACTGAGACCAAAGATTAGCAGCATTTATTTCTATTTCTTAGAATTTAATCTTTGAATGTAGTAAATAGTAGATAGCAAGACTATGTTTGATAGGTCTAGTAGGTAGGGAACATTTATTCTTATGTAAACTTTTACTATACATCATTTCAATCTATCAAATATTGAGTGTAAAGACAAAAATTTTATTTCAATACATTTTTTAAATCACACTTTCTTGTTTTGTATGACCTTCTGGATCTATAAGAAAATATAAACAGGTTTTCTAGAACCTGGAATCAAAATCATAATGAGAAAGTTGAAGGAATTCATAGTGCATAATTTTACAATGAACTTTTATCATAAATAACCCACCGTGCAGGCCATAATTTGTAACTAACAGATGAATCAGATTAGATTGCTGACTAGTTAACAATGAAAAATTTGTAAACTTTATTAATTATTCCGTAGTTCAAATTCTCTTCAACAAAACAGTTGGAAGCGAGGCTGGGTTCCAGGGAGGTCTCCCTATAGCTGGACTCTCATTTTCTCAAAGACACCGGGCACCAGGCACTGGAGCCATCCTGCAGGAAGCTAAAGCATCATCAGGTTTAAAGTAGAAGGTCCTCATTGGCTCTCACAGACTGGTGTCTGTTGTACAGGATTTAACTCCAAGCCAAACTGCCACCATCTTCATGAGTTCATCTGTGGCTTCTTGAAAAAACATCCCACACCTGGGCTTGTTGACTACCGATGACCCTCCCTGTAAGTAGTTGTATTCAAGTTCCCATAATTGCACATGGCCTCGAGGAGGGACTAGAGTATACAAGCTAGGAAGGACTAGGGAGGGGAGAACTCCATCTTGGGGAAGCATGAAGAGGGTCATCACGTACAGGTGAAGGTCTCCTAGTGTGGCTGATTTAAAGCCACCCACACTCCTGTCTCTAACCTCTTTATCTATCATTATGTAAATAACTCCAATAAACTCATTGGTCCCACAGAGCCAACTCTGTGGGATCATACTTCAGCATGGCTTTGGGACTTTAAGAAGAAAGTTTATATCTCCCTCAAAGAAAGAATTTCACTGACACTATCTCTAGTGAATGTGGACCTAGTGTCAGCAGATTCCCTAAAGAGGCCAGAAATGACAGTGCAAAAATACCTTTTTTTTTTTTTTTTTTTTGTGGGCTAGATGCGGTGGCATGCACATTCCCGTAATTCCAGCACTTGCAAGGCTGAGGCAGGAAGATCCTGACTTCAAGGCTAGCCTGACCTAAACAAAATAAAACAATAAAAATACACCCCCATAATAAACAACAAAACCCCAAATGTGTCTGTGAACCCTAGGAAACTCTGGTAGGAAATGAATGGTAAAGGAGTTAGGTGAGAATGAACTGTCAGTGTATATTCATTGATGGGACCACTGGGCTACTCTATAGACTGTGTCTCTTTCCTGTCACAAGTTCTACAGTGGGGCAGTCTGAGTGATTGCTCCCTGGAGACACCCAATTCTATTTTAATTTCATACTCACCCACTTGTATCTTTAGGATTAGTAAGGAGGTGATCTGAAATGGGGGGGTATAAATCTCTGGAATTGTGTACCCCAGTGTATCAGTAAACTGTGTTTTGGATTTTCTACTGGATTCCTAGGGGCAGCTCTGGGTTACCTGACCAATTATGATTCCAGTGCTGAAAGCAGACTGTGGTCAATAGTGATGCTGTTGGTCTGGGGAATAAGGCTTAAGTTTTTGTCTTTGTCGTTAGTTCAGTTTCCTGTTTGATGACTCTTTCCCCATTCTATAAGCTCAAGCCCCAGGTTTATCTTGCTCCTTGCCCCTCTGAAGCTTTCATCTGTGTAGCCACCAGCTGCTTTTTTTTTTTTTTTTTTTTTTTTTGGCACTTACCTGTTTCTTCAGTATCTAATTAAGATCCTGTTTATGAGCTTTGGGAAGCAGCTCAGCATAGCACTTGCTTAGCATGCTTGGATCTTTCTGTTCAATCCCCAGCACTTCGTAAATAGTGGCACACACCTCTAATCCCAGCTCTTAGGAAGTAAAGGCAGGAAGGTTGGAAGTTCAAGGTTGCTATCAACCTGTACTACAAAAGACTTCCTTTCTGGAAAAAAAAAATCCTGTACATTACAGATTTAGATGCATTTGGGTGGTTTGAAAATGAAGCATGTTGTTAACATAAAATGTACACCAGGTTTAATCTAAAACAAAATATCTCACTCATTAAAAATTCCATTTATTCATTATTATTTATTTTAGTGTGTATGTGTGTGTTCACAAATGTGCATACACTTGGACCTTGAATGACTTGGTGGGTGGGAAAAGGTCTGAGGACATCTTGCAGGATTTTGTTTTCTTCTTCTGACATGTAGGTCTTAGGAATTGAACTTCAGATATCAGGTCTGGCACCAAACCTCTGCTATTTGAGCCTTTACACCAGCCCCGTACATATTTTTTTTTTAAATTATGCCCATACATAAAAATAACAATATTTTAGCTACACTGGGCCAAATTACTATAGTGATGAAATTAATTTCATCTTCTTAAAATATGGCTACTAGGAAAATTGAAACCATGTCCTGAGCTAGCAGTAGAATTCTACTGGTCATTGATGCTTGAGTCATAATGATGATATCCTTTCATTTCTGTTAGCACAAAAATGATTAAAACTTAATTTGAATGTAACCTTCCAAAATTAATACCTTTGTTAAAATTTAACAACCTTCTCTGTGGCATTCTGATTTCAGTATATGTGTTGCCAAAGGCAATACTCAATATTTATTATTATTATCTTTTAGTTTATTTGTGTTGTTTTCCCACTATATGAATCAGCTAAACCCAAAGCAAAGGCTAGGTAAGTGATTTACAGCTCTTCTAGAACTTCTGTGTCTATTTAAAATATATATTTAATTTTATTATTATTTTATTTATGTGTATGCACATGAGTGTGTCTTTGTGAGTGCAGGTACCGAGGAGGTCAGAGCTGTTGCATCTCCCTGGGACTCGAGTTTCAGGCAGTTGTGAGCTGCCAGACATGTGTGCTGGTCCTTTAGAAGCATAGTGCATGCTCTTAATCACGGAGCCATCTCTCCAGTCACTCTAGTTTCTTTTCCTTCTTTTCCTTCCTTTCTTTCTCTTTCCTTCTCTCTCTCTCTCCCCCCCTTTTTTTTTTTGACTAAATGAAAAGCATGAAAAATTTTTTTTGATCTAGATGTATGCATTTAAACGTAATTGGGATATAAGAAAAACTCAAAGTAAGCAAGATTGCCTGAAGACTAGCTGGTAACAAAACATGGCACTGTATACACCTGGACAAGCATCAATCCCTCCCACGAGAAAACCCAGCGACTATAATTACCGCACCTACAGGCACTATGCTGAGAATTGTTCCTTTGCACTTGAGGGATAGCATACTGCTATTGCACAGCAAATGGTTAGGAGTTTCTTATACTTTTTCTTCTGATGCTCTTTTACATGGGCTACGTAGGGATGACAATAGGCGCAGGTTTGGGAGGGATTAGGTCTGACTCTGGCTTTATGGCTTGCTCCTCCAGTGGCCCTGAACCAGCAGCAGCTGTGGAGCAGGAATGGCAGAAAGGGCTCACAACGGAGCTGCTCTGTAATTAGTCCCCAGCTCCATTGTTGAGAATTGCTCGGGAAGAATGTTATTCTTCTTCATCTTCACACAAAGACCTTGGAGAGGGCCACTGAACCCCTTTTCTATGTACAAACCTGAGGAACTTTTAAGATGGCCTGTGGCTTGCACAGCATATCCATGATTGGCAAGGAGAGGAGTTTGGCTACAAAATATCTGCATAGAGGTTACACAGGCAAAGGAGACCTGTGCAAAAATGTTTCACTGGGTTATTTCCCCTTGTTTATTGTGGTGGTTTGAATAGGAATGTCCCCCTACCCTTCCCCACCCTCTGCCCAGGCTCAAATATTTGAACTCTTAGTCATTAGGGAATGATGCTAATGGAGAGAGATAAGGAAGAAAGGCCTTGTTGGAGTAGGTGTGGCCTTGTTAGGGTAGGTGCGGCTTTGTTGGAGTAGGCGTGGCCTTGTTGGAGTAGGCGTGGCCTTGTTGGAGTAGGTGCGGCTTTGTTGGAGGAAGTGTGTACTAGAGGGCGGTGGGCTTTGGGATTTCAACTTTTCAAATCAGGCCCAGTGTCTGTCTTTTCCTGCTGCCTCCCAGACAGGATGTAGAACTCTAAGCTACATCGCATGTCTGCTGTTTGCTTCCTGCCATGACAAAAATGGACTAAATCTCTGAATGTAAGGTAGCCCCAATTAAATGTTTTCTTTTATAAAAGTTGCTGTGGTCAAAAACAGAACAGAGTAAGACAGTAATCTCTGATAAAAACTATGGATATGTCTCTCACCAAACCACGGACATCAGATTGAGCAACATAATACAGTACCTGTAAAGCATTACTTCTGATGACCTCCTAAGTCCATTTA
>JADRCD010185914.1:25554-39425 GCA_019843815.1 Montemys delectorum | reverse complement strand
ATATATATATATATATATATATATATATATATATATACATGTTCTGTGAAGTGTGATTGAGGAAGACACTTGACATTTAACCCTAGCCTTAACCCCTCTGAAGTGTAAGCATGAATATGCATTTATGTGCACACACATGTGTACATAACACACATAAAAATAGGATTTAAAAAACATTTCTTTAGAGGCAGATGACTAATAGGTCAATGTAAAAGTACTTAGCACCACTCGTCATCAACAAGCACAAGACCACATCTGTCTTTTAAAGGGCTGCCTCTCTGTGCTTGTTTATCATCTCACCTCTTGACTGAAGCCCTTGTAATTTTGCATTGAAATAAAAAGTAGCATCTTATTTAGGTTACAGTACAATTTAGTAGCAGTTACAAGGCAGGGCACTAGAAGTCATAAGATGATTTATGCACTGCTTAATTTTATGTCAACTTGAAACAAGCTAGAATCAATTAAGAAGTGAGAACCTCAACTGGGAAAATACATCCATAAGACTGGGCTGTAGATAATCCTTTAGGGCATTTTCTTAATTAGTGATTGATGTGGGAGGACCCAGTCCATTGTGGGTGGTATCATCCTTGGATAGTTGTCCTGGGTTCTATAATAAAAGTAGGCTGAGCAAGCTGTGAAGAGGGAGCCAGTAAGCAGCAACTCTCTATGGTCTCTGCATCAGCTCCTGCTGCCAGGATCCTACACTGTTTGAGGTCCTGCTAAAAGTTTCTTAGAAAATGGAACATGATGTGGAAATGTGAGCAGAATAAACACTTTCATCCCCATCTTGGGTTTAGTCATGACATTATTGTGTTTCACCACAGTAATAGTAGCCATAACTAAGGCATTATATGCCATTTCTTAATGATTTACATTTTAAAACTCAGTTTTATCTATCTTGGCAATGTTGCCTAGTTTCATTATAAAATTACATAAATAGAATCTAAAATAGCATTGTGGTTAGAGACAGATCTTAATTTTCTTTCCCACTTATGTTGTGAAGTATAAAAATAATCCATTTTATATGAATAGGTATTTTGCCCACATAGATGTCTGTGCAACATACGTGTGCAGGGCCCACAGAGGCCAAAAGGAAGCCCTGGATCTCATGGAACTGAAATTTCGGAAAGCTGTGAGCTGCCATGTGAGTGCTGGAAATTGAACTCTGGAGCTCTGGAAGAGCCGTCAGTATTTTCAGCCACGGAGCCATCACTCTAGCCCATGTTGCTGTGAACTTTAATCAAGTTATTTAGTCTTTCTCTTAAAAAAAAAGGTGATAAATTTTCAACAAAGTAATTGTCTAGAGGATGGAGCATATTTAAGATTTTACTTAAAAAGGAGAATTTTTTTTTTTGTACAAACTCAACATTTACACCAAACTGAAGCTGAAATGTTTGAAAACATGAATTTCACTTGATCTTCCTAAATAGTGAATAAAGCTGAGAGTCTTTTGGAAACCATTGGTTCAACATCCCCCTCCTTACCCAACTCTACTGTTGAAGTGAGAAGCACACAGTCAAAGGTAGCTGCATCCATATCTCCTACAGGAATCATTTTCCACCAGCATGCAGGGAGTTAACAGACACAACCTTGGGGTTTACATTGCTATTGTGCCTCCTTCCACTAACAAAATGTGATGGAAGAATTTGGGGATTTCTAGACCCAGAACACAAAATAATAATACAGCTTCCACTGTCTCTGGTAGACTCCAGGTTCTGGGTAAGAAGTCTAGCTATCTGGAAAAGGCTTCATACAAGAAGTTCAAGTTTCCCATTTGGAGAGGATCATGGACAGGAACTTAGGTTCCTACCAACAGTCCCACCTGGGGTCCAGCTGCCAGCCAGCACCAACTTGACAACATATCCAAGCTGCCCTAATGTGATAACACAAGGAAAGTTATGAACCACCTCTGAGACTTACCTAAATTTCAGAATAACACGTAGGTGCTATTGCCATAAACAAGGAAGTGATCTGTCTGGTCTTTGTCTTATGAATGTGGAACAATAGGAATCTGAATGTAAGTCCTATGACAAATGGATTGAGGCCTAAGGGACAGGTGACAATGTTGGATTCAGAAGGGATGGCTGAGAATCATAAAGCAGACACCAAGTGGAATGCCTGAATCAGACATTTGATAAAATGGAGGAATGGCACACAAAGCATGAGGAGTAGGTGCTGAGGCAACAATAAGGTATGTTTGTGTTTGTGTGTGTGTGTGTGTGTATGTGAGAGAGAGAGAGAGAGAGAGAGAGAGAGAGAGAGAGAGAGAGAAAGAGAAAGAGAGAGAGGAAAGCACATACTCTTTCTGCTTCCTGACCCCACCTCAAGTCATGGTGAGAGATGCAAGGCCCCTCATGTATTGTTGCTTTGTTTTTGGCCCAAAGCATCCATTGTTACAATGAGGTATTAGTTCTGCATGGACAAATAGCTGGCTAGGAACTGAGATGATCAGACTAGCTTAAGAAGCAAGCTCTTCTCCAGAGGCTGACCCTGGGCAGGGACACTAGCTCCTTCTGCACAGTGACTTGACCATGGGACTGGGTTTAGATTTGCTTTTCTTCTAGCCCATTTTAATGCCATTTATGTTAAAATCTCCAAGAAAATATCTATAGTTTTAAATTTTTAAAGTAAATTATTTGCTAAACTCATATGCAAACGTATTGTCATTTAATAGCATTAAGATGGTGGATTCGAGGTGTGGTTAAGTCCAGCAGATTCTGTCTTTATGGATGGAGCAATACAGTTGTCTCAGGAGTGAGTTTGTAATTTTAAGACTGGGATTATTATCAAGTGGAAGGGAACCTTAAAAAAGGCCAGTTTAGTCCCCGTTTGACCTTGTCACCCAGTGAGTGGCCAGTGATAGCTGGACTATACAATAAAAAGGCACCTCTGTGGCTGATCTTTACTTTCCAAAATAATTTTCCATTCATTATAAATTATTCTCTGTGTTTTTGTAATAGCACAAACGGAATTTAAAAATAAGGAAGAGAGGCACTTAATTCCTTAAAGACTTAGTTCCTTACACATGATTTCTGTTTAAATGACAGTTAATAGCAGGGTTGGTAGAAATGGGGCTCAGATAGACAGACCTCCATTTCCTTGTGTGCTGAGTTCCATGTACTTTCAGGATTCAGAACCAATGTATTCCCTGCTAATTAAGCAGATTTCTGTAGAGAGCTGTCTAAACCTCGCCTTAAGATGGCACCGGCTTCCGCTCCTTGCTGGAGAGCTAGAGTAATATACAACTCCTTATTTGGCTGTATTTGTTTGCCTGGCTTGCTTCCGCCTTTGGCAACCTATATGCATGCACCACGTGGCCTCGTGTGATAGGCTTGTCGTAGAGCATTTAAGGGCCTGAGGTGTTCCCCTGGAAGTCAGAAGTCAGTCAGTCAGAAGATAGTCAGAAGATAGTCAGAAGTCAGTCAGACAGTTAGTCAGTCAGTCAGTCAGTCAGTCAGTCAGTCAGTCAGTCAAGAAGTCAGAAGTCAGAAGTCAGAAGAATGTTCAAGGTTCCTGAATAAACTGCTTTAAGAAGAGCCCTCGGGTCAAGTCATTCTTGCTGGCCGAGACGACAGGCGACAAAATGGTGGCCCATACGGGGAAACCAAGCAGGGCTCAGAACTTTCTGCAGTCAGGGCAGCCGGCTGGTAAGTTCCCAGGTAAGAAGGAACAATAAAGTCCTCGGAAGTAGAGGCTATAAAGACTCTGGGATGGAGCAATACAGTTTCGTGGTGAAGCATACTAAGGAAAGTCCTCGGAAGTAGAGGCTATAAAGACTCCGGAGAGGAGCAATAAAGTTTCGCGGTAAAGCGAACTGAGTAGACGTGAAAGTAACTATGGGCGCTTCTTCGTCACACCCAATTTTTTGGCTCTTCAGGAGCTACTATCTTCAAAAAATCTGAAACTTAAGCAGCTTATCATGAGCCCTTGAATTTTAAAGTCCTTGGCTGAGTCCGTCCATATTTACGGGATCACAGCCTCTTTCACTTTAATTTGCTAATGAACAGGCAGACGCTAATCGGGCAGCTGGGAATCAAGCCTGGGATAGAGATATGCTTTTGGGGCAAGGTTGCCTTGCTAATCAACAGACTGGTTACCCACTGCAAGTCTTTGAGCAGGTTAATCAGATTGCTATAAAGACATGGAAGTCCTTACCTAATAAAGGAGAGGTAAGTGGGAACCTTACAAAAATTTTACAGGGCCCCATGGAGCCGTTTTCTGACTTTGTGGATAGACTAGTAGAAGCTGCAGGGAGAATATTTAGTGATCCAGATGTAGCGATGCCTCTTATCAAACAGCTGGTTTATGAGCAATGCACAAAGGAGTGCCATGCTGCTATCACGCCTTATAAGAGTAAAGGGTTGGAAGCATGGATGAAAGTGTGTAGAGAGCTTGGAAGCCCACTGACAAATGCAGGACTAGCAGCTGCCGTGATGCAGCTGAGTAAGAACAAATAAATACCCTCTGGCAGCTAGCACAAGTAGGCTGTGAGTGGAAACTTCCTGGATTGTGTGTTACTCCCATACAATATCAAAGTATTACTCAAGCTGCTAATCTCTCTCGACAGTTGTCTCAATATCTTATAGGAATTGGTCTACAGGTTTGGAGGATCTCATGAATCGGCTGAGATTGGCTATCTTCAGTGTTAACTCTACAAGGGTGGATGCAGGGCTGGCTGATGGATTATCATCTTGGATTGCCTCTGCTGTGAATCATCTGAAAGAGTGGGCGGGCATGGGTGCTCTTTTAGCCCTATTGCTGATTGTCTGTTTCACTGGTCTCTGGTGTTTGTGTAATTTTCAGAAGCAGAATGCAGCTATGGTAGTTCAAGCATTTACAGCCTTTGAGGCAGCGCAGTCCCCCCAGGCATGGCTTGCTGTCCTGCAGAAATAACTATCCATCAACCTCTGGGTTATAGGCTCGTCGAGTTCGGGATGCGAGGCTTAGCACTGCACTTGAGGTGTGCCGCCTACAGCTAGCAACCTCAAGAAGACCATATCTGATTGCATACAGGTTGATGCCCCAGAACCTGTCTCTGTGGAAAAGGCATTGGATGGGTCTGGCCCTCCCTGGGAGACATGAAGCCTGAGGAGGGGTAGTACAATGTTCCTGTTTCTATCATCAGAGTTCAGACCTCTGTTCTTGCCTGTTTTGCTGCAAAACAAAAAAGGGGAACTGTAGAGAGCTGTCTGAACCACGCCCTAAGATGACAGCAGCTTCTGCTCCTTGCTGGAGAGCTAGAATGATATACAACTCCTAATTTGGCTATGCTTGTTTGCCTGGCTTGCTTCCGCCTTTAGCAACCTATATGCATGCACCACGTGGCCTACTGAGATAGGCTCAGGATAGAGCATTTAAGGGCCTGGGGTGTTCCCCTCGAAGTCAGAAGTCAATCAGTCAGAAGATAGTCAGAAGATAGTCAGAAGTCAGTCAGTCAGTCAGTCAGTCAGTCAGTCAGTCAGTCAGTCAGTCAAGAGGTCAGAAGTCAGAAGAATGTTCAAGGTTCCTGAATAAACTGCTTTAAGAAGAGCCCTCGGGTTGAGTCTTCCTTGCTGGTAGAGGCGGTCGCGCCAGATTTCCATATGCTTCCCCAATGAGGAGTTTCTCCCATTCAGAGTGGGAGAAAAGAAAGGTACATTTAAGAGGTTTCTTCCTCTGCTAACATCTGTATTTATAATAACTTCCCTGAATTTCTGAGGAGAGAAGTATGTGGGGTGGTGAATGACTTTATATGTCTCTTTGCTTGTTAGCTTCAGCTGTCAACTTGACAACTCAAAGTAATCTGAGGGAGTTTCAACTGAGAGGCTGACTAGATAAGATTGGCCAGTGGCTATGTCTGTAAGGGATTGTCTTGATTGATGATGGCTGTCAAAGAATCACTCTGTGCCAGCAGGCCTGGGTCATATAAGAAAGCTAGTTGAGCAGGAGTGTGGGGAAGAAAGCCAGTAAGCAGAATGCTGTAGTATGAATATGTAATATGCTCCCTTTCCAGATGTGTTTGGTCATGGTATTTACCATAGCAACAAGAAAGCAAACAACACTCCCTGTGCCAGAAGCTGTTCATTACTAGCCCTAACTAGTAGTAACTACGACCAAGGTTTTCACAGAGGGTGTTTCTTTGTCAAAGCTAGATGCAACAAAGTCACTGTCTCGCGCACCCGCTTTTTAGAAAAAAATGCCTAAAATTACATGTATTTATGTTTGTGCATGTATATGCAGCATACATATAGTGGTCAGAGGACAACTTTGGCTTAGATATTTTGGAGAAATGTTAGAATTACTCTTACTACAAGACCTTCTAACATTTCCATTACTGCAGGGACTCAAAACACATTTCCTAAAGGATTTGTTCATAATAAATTATGGTCAGTCATTCAGTGATATACATCATGTTTTTTGAAAACTTCTCAGCTTTTTGAGATCACCAATGAACATTGAAATTGACAAAGAGTTAGGATTTATTTTACACTTTTTTTGTTATCTAATCTCCTTTGCTATCCTGGATTGGTTAAGGCAGATATTAAGTAAATCTTTTAAATGAAGTTAAACAACTACTTGTTGTTACTCTCCATTTATTTCTTAACTCACCATAGGCTTAGACATGATTAGAGTTCCCCTCCCCATTCCCTCTTCCACTCACTTCCCTCCTTCTGCCGGTCTCCAATACCTATTTTGTTCCTCTTCTGAGAAAGATTCAAACATCTTTCCTTTGTCCTTCTTATTATTTGGCTTCCTCAGGGCTGTTAATTATAGAATGGTTATCCTATACTTTATGGCTAATAATATCTACTTATAAATGAGTATATGTTACTCTTTTTTTGCATGTTCTTTTGAGTCTGGGTTACTTCACTCAGGATATTTTCTAGTTCCATCTACTTGCTTATGAAAATCATTTTGTCCTTGTTTTTAATGGCTGACTAGTATTTTATTCCAGGGGGCAGATCATATGTAGAGATAGCAGAGGAGAGAGAGGGAGATTGGCTTGGGGGGAGCAATCTAGAGGAGGTGCCGGAGACTTGGGATGAAGAGAGGCCCCAGAGTGTCTAAGGGGGTGAGTCTAGCTGAGATTCCTAGCCAGGAAGGACTCACAGTGGAAGGATAAGGACAGCAACCTACTTACCAAGTCTTCGACCCAAAAATGTGTCTTGCCTGCAAGGTCGGCAGGGACAAAGGTAGAGCAAAGACTGAGGGAACAGCAAACTAATGACTGCCCCAAATTGAGAACCATCCCATGGGCAAGAACCAATCCTTGATATTATTAATGATATTCCATTATGCTTGCAGACAAGAACCTAACATAACTGTCCTCTGAGAGGCTCTACCAAGCTCTGTGGAAAAAGACACAGAGACTCACACCCAAACACTAGCTGGAGCTCAAAGAATGTTATGAAGGAGTTGGGAGAAAGATAGAGGGACTTAAAGAGGACAAGGACTCCACAGGAAGGCCAACAGAGACAACAATCCTTGGGAGCTCCCAGAGACTGAATCACCAAACAAAGAGCGAGCCTGGGGTAGACCTAAGCTTCCTGAACATATATAGCAACTGAGCATCTTGGTCTGCATGTGGGTCATCAACCAACTGGGGCAGGGCCTGTCCCTGATTCTGTTGCCTGCCTCTCTTCCTGTGGATCTCGAGCCTCTAAATGAACAACCTTGTCTGGTCTCAGTGGGAGAAGATGTGCCACAGCTACTTGATGTGTGCAAGGGTGGTGGTGGCAGTGGTGGTGGTGGTAGTGAGGGAGTGTGTGTGTGTGTGTGTGTGTGTGTGTGTGTGTGTGTGTGAGACCCAGAGGGTGGTATTACCATCTCAAGTGAGATGGAGGAATCAAGGGAGGACTTGCATAAGAGGATACAGGCAGAAGGGAAAAGGCTGATATTAGGTTGAAAGGGAACAAATACAAATATTTAATTAAAAAAAAGAAATGGTTAAAGTTGATACTAAGGGCAATTCTTTCTTATCTCTCTAACTCACTTTCCCAGCATTGTATAAATTAGAAAGCCACAGTGGCTTTGAGTGCTCAAGGTAACACAGCTCATTAGAGGAGGCATCAGAACATGACTTTTCAGTTCAGTGCTTTTTCAGTGTGAAGTCCTGCCTCCAGTCATCTAATGGGATCAAGAGCAAATGAGACATAAAATAGGTAAGTTCCATAAAGAAACAAATGCTGGGAATGTGATGCTGATGACGCTCCCACAGATTGAAATGGAATGTAAGATGTGAGCACCGAGGCAAATTTGTCTAACTTGACTCCTGCTGAGGTCAGAGCCATTGTGACACCGTTATGACAGCATGTTCTAAAGACAGATACAACAAAGTTGCATGTCACACACTCTTAACTTTTAGAAAAATCCTTAAAATGTGTGTACATTCATGTGCCACAGCATGTATGTGGAGGTCAGAGGACAAGTTGAAAGATTTAGTTCTCTCTTTCCACCATGTGCATTTTTATTATGCCCTTGGAAAGAGGTGTTGTCTTACTTACTCCCTTGACTGTAAACTGTCATATGACTTTCTAGTAACTTGTGGAGTGCAGCTAAAGAGACTGTTTGCGATTTCTAATGCTAAGTTAAAAAAAAAATCTATAAAGCATTTGTCTATTTTCTTAGAATGCTTGGTGCTGGAAAGGGAAGTGATAAAGATTCATTGCCTCGTAAGAATTCTGAGTATCCTGAGCCTGCCATTCTGAACAACACGCATGCACCCTCTTCAATGAGGAGTCATACCTGCACTTAGTTTCCAAGGCTCTCACCAGAGCGTTTATCCTTTAGAAATTACTCATGGAATGTCCAAAGAAGGCTACTCTATATTTTGAAAAGAGGTTTATTTAGCTTACAGTTTTGGAGTCTAAGAGGCCAATATGGGGCTTTTCCATCTACATTGCTTCTGATGAGGGCCTAAGAATAAATGCTATCACAGTATGAGTGCCTGTGGCAATGAAAGATTATGTCACTAGACAGGAAGTCAAGGAGAGCATCAGGGCTCTATTCCTATGACAACTTACTTTGCAAGAGTTCACAGGTATGGGAACAACCTGAGTTCTTTTTATGAATAACTCTCTCAGTGACCTAAAGACCTACAGCGTTAAAAGGTTTTGCCTCATCTCCCAATACTACAACTTTGGGAACCAAGGTTCCATCTCTTGGGGGACAAACTATATGACAACCATAAAACCTGCCTATGTGGCAGATATGTAAATGGGTCCATCTTGAAATCCATCTTGGAATGGGGTATCTTATATGTCAGCTTAACATTATTTAGTGATCACAGAAGATGCCTTGGACAATGAGGAGGAAGAACAATAGAGCCAGGCCTGACTTAATTCTAAACTGTGTAAGCTATGACATATGATAACATACAGTACTGGCCCATCAGATTCGGGGACAACACTTAGACTCCAGATTCCCCTATATTTAGAAACATACTATTCAAGTCATTCTTAGAGATAAAATATCTTTTGTTTTTTTCCTGAAACATAACCAAATAATTGCATAACTACATCTTAAAAAACTATGGTTCTGAGGTCTCCTGTGTGTTACTCACTCCCATAAGATGTCAGGCTTCCTTTTTAAGGTAGATATTAAATGAAGATATAAGACATTGCATAGCAAAATGGAATACCCAAATAGGAATTGACATAATTGAAAAGAAAAACTTAGAATACCCACATGGCGCTTCACTACAAAGGAAAAATCTAACTGTGGGAGAGAAATGGTATATAATTGAATATAGATTCTGAATGCTTACCTGAGAAACACAAACAGTTGTTCCATTCCACAGCTATTAGCAAAATAACCAGTCAACATATTCCTTGAAATCCACTGAAGCCCAAAGTTCCTATCTTAAATCCCTTGGAGACTATGGAAGGTTCATAGTTCACTTTTCTGCTAGATGTCTACAATTTAACAATGGGAATAGGAAAGACAGGTGTGGAGGGTACATGTGACATACTACACTGCCAAGCATAACTACAGCCACATTTCCTACAGCCCCAGACTTTTGCCTTCATGAGAGGAATCTATAGACACTCTCTTTGGATTTATACTATTATTGGTAGATCACCATGATCAAAGCAACCATTATAAAGGAAAATATTTAATTGGGGCTGGTTTACAGTTTCAGATGTTTAGTTCATCATTACCATGGTGGCAAGCATGGCAGCATCCTGGCAGATGTTATAGGCCAGACTAGTTCTACATCTTTTTCTCCTAACACTAACAAAATTCAAAGGAAAAATTTGGGGATTTCTAGACCCAAAACACACACACACACACAAAAATCTGACAGCTTCCATTTTTGTACTCTGGTAGACTCCAGGTTCTGGGTAAGAAGTCTAGCTATCTGGAACAGGCTTCATACTAGAAGTCTAAGTTTGCCATTTGGATAAACTTGTGAAGGGGAACTTAGGTTCCTACCAACAGCCGCATCTGGGGTCCAGCTGCCAGCCAGCACCAACTTGACAACATGGAAATAAAATCACCTCACTAGATTGTCCAACTCCATCCAAGCAGTCCAAGTCTGACAAAACAGGCAAAGGTTGAACTATGTTTGAGATTTGCCTAAATATCAGAATAATAAATAAGAATCATTGCTGTTTAGTTGGGGTTTTATTGCTGTGATCCATCGTGACCTAGTCACCATGATCAGGGCAACTGTTATAAAGAAAAATGTTTAATTGGGGCTGGTTTAAAGTTTCAGAGGTTCAGTACATCATTGCTGTGGCGGGAAGCATGGCAGCATCTAGGCAGGCAAGTTGTTGGAGAAAGCGCTGATAGTTCTACATCTTTATCTGCAGACAACAGGAGACTGTGTCTCACACTGGGCATAGCTTGGGCATATATAACCTCAAAGGCCTTTTCCATACAAACACACTTCCTCCAACAAAGCCATCCTTCTTAATAGTGTCACTTCTTATAGCAAGCATTCAAACCCACGAGTTCTGGAGGCCATACCTATTCGAACCACAATTGCTGAGGACCAGGAAGTAGCTTGCTTTAATAACTATAAGGCTGTTCTTTGTGCTATCAGTTTCAAGAAACTGGAAGTATGGGCTGGTGAGATGGCTCAGAGGGTAAGAGCACTGACTACTCTTCTGAAGGTCCTGAGTTCGGATCCCAGCAACCACATGGTGGCTCATAACCAACCATAGTGAGATCTGACGCCCTCTTCTGGAGCGTCTGAAGACAGCTACAGTGTATTACACTGGAGCGAGCAGGGCTGGAGAAAGTGGGGCGATCCTAAGTTCAATTCCTAGTAACCACATGATGGCTCATGGCCACCTGTACAGCTACAGTGCACGCATACACTTAAAATAAATAAATCTTTAGAAAAAAAAAAGAAAGAAACTGGAGGTATAATTCTACTTTTCTCTTGCTTTAGTAACATCCAGAATGTTATAAATTACTAGTGTGCTGAAAATGTTTGCTACATCTTTTAGCATGAGTAAGCATAAGATAATGGTGGAAGAGTCAGAGGTTTTCTCAACTTTGCAACTGTCATATAACATTCTGTCTTTTCCCTGTGGCTCAGGGACACATGTCCTCTAATAAGTAAACTCATTCCTTATGTGTCTACTCTCATGCCCTTCATCTTCCTGAGCCAAATCTTCCTCAAAGACTCATTGTGATAATAAAATATTACAAAGCTTTAAATATTTATTATATATAGTTCACAACACGACTTAATTTTTAAAAGGATACAAAATTATATATCACTATGTAATAGAATTAGAAAATTGGAACTATTGAAAGAAACTCCTTTTGCTTTAGAATTTGATGTTAGTAAGGAACAAGGGCACTAGAAAGTACCGAGGCTACTCTTCATAAACTAAGAACAGGGAGACGTCAGCAGCTGAACACATGTGCATGTGATGAGTGGTGGGCATCTTCTCACAGTGAAGAAGGCAAAGAATATTCGAAAGACCTGAACAATGTCTTATTTGATGTTTTGTTGCAATGAACGCTTCTTCCTAGTTTTTGGTTTACAACATTAACTGATGTTAATGAGTTATGTCTTTGTGTGTGCATGTTTGTAAGTACATATATCCACATGTATTCACACATGTATAAATGCCTGTGTTTCAAGAGGGAGCAGACCTGGTAATGAGCAGAGACGGCACCTTTATGGACAAGAACTGGCAGCAAGAACTATGAGAACCTCATCAACCAACAGAAACTGGAGGAGAACTCTGGTTTTCAACCAGGAGAAGAATGTTTCGTGCCTCATGACCTCTGCAATTCCACCTGTCCTACAAACTACCCAGGTCATACTTATGTAGCTGGAAGGAAGTTCAAAGGTTAAAATTAATTCTTTTATGGTCCTGAGGACAATTTTTTTCAGTTTTTTTTTGTATTATCTATGTCTTCGATAATAAGCATTATTTTTTGAAATGAGAAATGTTACATTTAAAAAATATATAGTTATTCAGAGCCTTCTTAGCTTTAGCTATGAGGTTAGGAAGATTTCCCAAATCAACATCACACATAATGTTAATATATAACGAATAATTGTGACAAATAGGTACAAGCACATGTACACTTTAGCAGAGGAATCTTAAAGATTATAATTCTGTAAGGGTATTTTAATAAGAGGAAGGCAGCATGATTTAGGTCTGTCTATCTGACAGTATCTGCCCTTTAACTTAAAAATATAAATAATCTCTTGACTTAGAGGATAACTGCATTTCACTGAAGAGATTTAAGAAATATGGAGCTTGTAAACTTCTACAGACTCACCATGGTAATTCTGACTGTGTTTGGAGCACTTGGCTTTAATGTTTCCTAGTGGCTTCTTGAAGATCGGGAAGTTTTTTCTCTTGGAATTTTTATATAATCAATACCTTTATTCTTCTTTGCTCTGTAGTTGTAAGGGCAAAATTCCAAAGAGTTTGGGGCCCCATATCTGTGATAGAAGGTTTAAAGAAGCATGGGTCATTTTAATCTTCTGTAGGTCCAACTCTACATTCTTTCTTTATTTTATCTTGTATTTTTATTCATTAGTTTAAACATTTTTTCATACAGTATATGTTGATCACATTTTTCTTCTCCTCAGACTTCTCCTAAATCCCCTAACCTCTGTACCCACCAAATTTTACATTTTTCTTTATCCAAAATCAAAAGAAATAAACAAAGCATTCAAAAAGATAAAAATTATGAAACCAAACCAACCAAACAAACAAAACAACAACAACAAAGACAAAAACCAAACCAAACCAAACCAAACCAAACCAAACCAAACCAACAATCCTGGAGTTTGTTTTGTGGTGGCCCGCTGTCCCTCAGCATGGGGCCTGCCTGAGGAATGTGGTTAATATCCCATTGCCACTCTATTGCAGACAACTGATATTTCTCCTCCTAGTAACTATCAATTGCAAAGAGCTTGTTAGTTAGAGGTGGGACTTTGTGATGGAATTTTGTCCATTTTGAAACTATGCAAGTTTTGTGCACACTGTACACATCTTTGTGAATTTATATGTCCATCAATCCTGTTGTAGTCGGAAGACACAGTTTCCTTGGACTTAACCCCCATCTCTGGCTTTTACCACTTTTCTCCTCCTGCATAGAACTCTGAACCTTGGAGTAAGGTTGTTGATACAGACATCACATTTAGAACTAAGAACTCTTAAAATCTCTCACTCTCTGTACATTGTCTATACTCTAGAACAAATCCAAGACAGGAAAATAGAGAATAATAATGAATAATAGCTCCCATTATTCAGTGTTTATACTGTGGCAGGCCCTGTTCTTTCTTTCTTTCTTTCTTTCTTTCTTTCTTTCTTTCTTTCTTTCTTTCTTTCTTTCTTTCTTTCTCCCTTCCTTCCTTCCTTCCTTTCTTTCTTTCTTTCTTTCTTTCTTTCTTTCTTTCTTTCTTTCTT
>JADRCD010185914.1:0-17500 GCA_019843815.1 Montemys delectorum | reverse complement strand
GCTGGAGCCATGAGTCCCCCCTTTTGTACTCTTTGGTTGGAGTTTTAGTCCCTGGGAGCTCTGAGGGTACTAGTTAGTTCATATTGTTGTTCATCCTAAGGGGCTGCAAACCCTTCAGCTCCTTGGGTCCTTTCTCTAACTCCTTCACTGGGGACCCTGTGCTCAGTCCAATGGATGGTTGTGAGTTTCTACTTCTGTATTAGTCAGGCACTGTCAGAGCCTCTCAGGAGACAGCTATCTCAGGCTCCTGTCAGCCAGCACTTATTGGCATCCACAATAGTGTCTAGATTTGATGATCGAATATGAGAAGGATTCCCAATTGGAGCAGTCTCTGAATTGCCCTTCCTTTAGTCTCTGCTCCATAGTTAGCCTCTACAACTCCTTCCATGGGTATTTTGTTCCCCCTTTTACGAAGGAACAAAGTATCCTCACTTTGGGCTTCCTTCTTCTTGAGTTTCTTATGGTTTGTGGTTTGTACTTTGTGTATTCCGATCATCTAGGCTAATATTCACTTATCAGAGAGTGCATACCATGTATGTTCTTTTGTGATCGGGTTACCTCACTCAGGATGATATTCTCCAGGTCCATCCATTTCCCCAAGAATTTCATAAATTCGTTGTTTTTAATAGCTGAGTAGTACTCCATTGTGTAGATGTATCACATTTTCTGTATCCATTCTTCTGTTGAGGAACATCTAGGTTCCTTCCAGTTTCTGGCTATTATATATAAGGCTGCTATGAACATAGTGGAGCATGTGTCCTTATTACACATTGGAGCATCTTCTGGGTACATGCCCTGGAGTGGTATAGCTGGGTCCTCTGGTAGTACTATGTCCAATTTCTGGAGGAACCAACAAACTGATTTCCACAGTGGTTATACCATCTTGCAATTCCACCAGCAATGAAGGAGTGTTCCTCTTTCTCCACAACCTCCCCAGCATCTGCTGCCACCTGAGTTTTTTTATCCTAGCCATCTGACTGGTGTGAGGTGGAATCTCGGGGTTGTTCTGATTTGCATTTGCATTTCCCTGATGACTAAGGATGTTGAACATTTCTTTAGGTGCTTCTCAGCCATTTGGTATCCATCAGTTGAGAACTCTTTGTTTAGCTCTGTACCCCATTTTTTAATCGGGTTATTTGTTTCTCTGGAGTCTAACTTCTTGAGTTCTTTGTATCTGACTTTTTTTTTTAAAGTCAATTTTGTACCCAGCAAATTTGCTGAAGTTATTCAGCTGTAGGAGTTCTTTTGTAGAATGTTTTGAGTTTACTTATGTATACTATCATTCCATGTGCAAATAATGATACTTTGACTTCCTTCTTCCTCATTTGTACTTCCTTTATCGCCTTTAGTTGTTTTATTGTGTTAGCTGAAATGTCAAATACATATATATATATATATATATAGATAGATAGATAGATAGATAGATAGATAGATAGAGAGAGAGAGAAACCTTGTCTTGTTTTTTATTTTAGGAGTTGCTTTGAAGTGCTCTCCATTTAATTTGATGTTGACTATATGCTTGCTGTAAATTGCCTTTATTGTTTTCAGATATGTCCCTTACATCCCTGATATGTTCAATACTTTTTATTATTATGGGGTGTTGGGTTTTGTCAAAGGCTTTTTCAGCATCTATTGAGATGATCATTTGTTTTTTTTTTTCTTTTGGTTTGCTTATATGGTGGAATACATTGCTTTATTTTTTTACATGTTGAATCATCCCTGCATCTCTGGAATGAAGCCTATTTCATCACTCATGGTGGATGATCTTTTTGATATGTTCTTGAATTCAGTTTGTAAGTATTCAGTTGAATATTTTTTATCAATGATGCCCCTAAGGGAAATTGGCCTGTAATTCTATTTATTTGTTGATTCTTTGTGTGGTTTGGGTATCAGAGTGACTGGGGTCTCATTAAATGAGGTCTTCTGTTTCTATTTTGTGGAGTAATTTGAGGGGTATTGGCATTATTCCTTCTTTGAAAGTCTGGGAGAATTCGGCACTAAAACCACCTGGCCTTGTTTTTCTTTCTTTTTTTTTTTTCTTTTTTCTTTGCCCTGGGTTGATTATTTCTTGTCATCTACTCCTCTTGTGTGTGTGTTTGCTTCTTTTTGTTCTAGAGCTTGCAGATGTGTTGCTAAGGAACTAGTATGAGATCTTACTAATTTTTTATGAAAGCACTTAGTGCTGTGAACTATTCTGTTAGCAGTGGTTTCATTCTGTCCCTTAGGTATGGATATGTTGTGAATTAATTTTCATCGAATTCTAGGAAAACTTAAATTTCTTTATTTATGCCATGATGTTGCAGGATGTTTGATCAGACTGTAATTTACTGGAAAAACCTGTTTGAAGTTGTGGTATGGATCAGCCCTCACAAGTATCTTTAATCCAAAAGCTTTTCATTTGTTGTAAATAGGATTAAATAAAGTCAAACATAGGTCAAGAGGGAGAACACTCAACCAATCAGTTAACAGGGAGTGCACATAGGAAAAAAAAAAGCATTGAGAGTAAGAGGAAGTCAAAATGATGGATCGAGAGACAAAAAGGAAGTAGACAGGAGAGGAATTCAGTTTGAAGGTTCTTAAGACAACGTGGAGAAGGAGAGCTTTTCTTTTTGGACTTCAGCTGTGGAGGGAGGTCAGCTGCTTCTCTGAGCTAGCAGGCTTTAGCCCCAGTATCTGGCTTCCAAGTCTTCATTGGTAAGTTTGAATTCCATGAGCTGGTAGGCTTTCTGTTGTTGAAATCCAGGTTTAGTCCATATGGTCTAGTAGTATATTGGGAGTTATTGCAATGTTCTTTGCATGTGTTGAGACTTGCTTTGTGACTGGGTATGTGGTCAATATTGAAGAAAGTATTGTGAGGCTTTGAGAAGAAAGTATATTCTTTTGTGTTTAGGTGTCTCTTAGGTTTATTTGTTTCATAAATTTTGCTAGGTCTAATAATTTTCTATTTAGTTTTTGTCTAAATTACCAGTCTATTGGTGAGAGTGGGGTATTGAAGTCTTCCATTATTAATGTGTGAAGTTTGATGTGTGATTTAATCTTTAGTAGTCTGTTACAAATATGGGTGCCCTCTTTTGTGGGCATAGATGTTAAGAATTGAGATGTCATCTTTGTGGATTTTTCCTTTGATGAGTATCAAGTGCCCTTCCTCACCTCTTTTAATTAATTTTGGTTTGAAGTCTATTTTTTTTAGATATTAGAATAGCCATATCAGCTTGCCTGCCAGAGAAACAAGAAGGCCAGCAAAGTAGTTAGGCAACCTTCAGATCTCCACTCTCCATTTGTTCCTCCATATCCAATTTCACAATTTCATTCCTACTCTTACAGGACAATATGCATTGTTGCCTTTCTTTGCTCTCTGCCACCATTCTTGGGGCACTAGGCAGATCCTGGTGGAATGTCTTGCTTTTTCCCTCCTGTGGACCTTCTCAGACTCATCCTCCTAGTATATAACCATTTCTAATGGTCAGCTCCCAATAACTAGAAACACATTTTATTCAGAACCCTCAGTGGCCATAGCTTGCAGGATGCCAGAAAAATTTCCTCCCAGAAAACAATCAAGTAACACACGCTCTCCTAAGAACCAGAGTGGGAAACAGGAACCGAGGAACAAAAACCCACCTAACAAAGACAAAACCAGATACCAGAAGCTATAATTACAATATTCTCAAACCCAGATGCCTAGGCACCAGCACAATAACAATCAATAAGAATGAGGAAAATAGATCACCATTAGAGTCCAGAATCCTTAACAAAATAGGTCCTGAGAATTGCAACGTAGGTGAAGCACAAGAGAAAGACCTTAAAATAGCAAAATAAATGTAATAGAGCTACTTAAAGAGGAAATGAATAAATCTCCTAAAGAAAACTTTCAGAACACAAACAACAGAAAGTAATCAATAAAATAGTTCAAGATCTGAATGTGGAAGAAAAACCAATAAAGGAAACCTGAACTGATGGATATCTGGAAATGAAAAATTTAGGAACTCATGTGGCAAGCTTTACCAATAGAAGGCAAGACATGTAAAAGAAAATCTCAGATATTAAAGACACAATAAAAGAAATAAATACCTTAGTCAAAGAAAATGTTAAATCTAAAAGGGAAAGTCCTAGCATAAAACATTCAGGAAATCTGGTATACTATTAAATGGCCAAGTTTAAGAATAATAGTAATAGAGGAAGAAGGAACATAAGTCAAAAGCACAGGAAATATTATTCTCAAAATCATAGAAGAAAATACCCTTAACATAAAGAGAGAAGACTATTAAAGTACAAGAAGCATACAGAACAGCAAATAGACTAAGAAAGTCCCCCGGCACATAGTAATTAAAACACTAGGTGTGCAGAACAAAGAAAGAATATTAAATGCTGTAAAGAAAAAAGATCAAGTAACATAAAATCAAACTGTTAGGATAACACCTGACTTCTCAATGGAGATTCTAAAGGAATGTGGTCTCCATGTTCTAAAGAAGACCACAGGTATCAGCCCAAACTAGTGTATCATCTATAGCTTTCAATCTAAGTAGATGGAAAAAATAAAACATTTCATGATAAAATCAAATTTAAGGAATATCTATCTGCAAATCCAGTCCTACAGAAGGTACTAGAAGGAAAGCTCCAGTTAAAGAGCTTAACTATATCTAAGAAAATTCAAGGAATAGATAACTCAGACTAGCAAACCAAAAAGGGAGGGCACATACATCACAACAATAAAATAAGAAGAATCAATAAATATTACTCATTCATCTCTCAATGTCAAATGGTCTCAATTGTCCAATAAAAAAGACATTAACAGAATGAATGATGAAATAGGATTGAATCTTCTGTTTCACTGAAGATAACACACCCTAACATCAATGATATATATCACCTCAGGGTAAAAGGATGAAAAAAGATATTCCAAACAAATGGACCCAAGAAGCAAATTGTGTAGTGATTTTACTACTTGAGAAAATAGACTTCAAAGCAAAACTAATCCAAAGCTATAGGGAAGGACACTTATACTGGCTAGTTTTGTGTGTCAACTTGACACAGGCTGCAGTTATCACAGAGAAGGGAGCTTCAGTTGGGGAAGTGCCTCCTTGAGATCCAGCTGTGGAGCATTTTCTCAATTAGTGATCAAGGGGGTAGGGCTCCTTGTGGGTGGTGTCATCTCTGGGCTGGAAGTCTTGAGTTCTATAAGAGAGCAGGCTGAGCAAGCCAGGAGAAGCAAGCCAGTAAGAAACACCTTTCCATGGCCTCTGCATCAGCTCCTGCTTCTTGACCTGCTTGAGTTCCAGTCCTGACTTCCTCTGGTGATCAACAGCAACATGGAAGTAAGCTGAATAAACCCTTTCCTCCCTAATTTGCTTCATAGTCATGATGTTTGTGCAGGAATAGAAACCCTGACTAAGACAACACTACATACTCATTAAAGCTCTAGAACACAAAGAAGAAATCAGACACCCTAAAAAGTAGATAGCAAGAAATAATCAAAACCAGTGCAGAAGTATATAAAGTACAAGCAAAAAGTACAAAGAATCAATGAAATAAAGAGTTGGTTCTTTGACAAAATTAAGAAGACTTTCAAACCCTTCAAATTAACTGAATTGCAAGGAGAAATATGTAAATTAACAAAATCATAAATAAAGTAGAGGGCTTAACAACAGGTATGAGGAAATCTAGAGAAACATAAGAATATGCTTTCAAAACCTGTACTCTACCAAATCGGAAAATCTAAAAGAAATGAATAATTTTCTCAACACATGCCTCGTACTAAGATCATATAATCAATTTACACATACCTAGAACCCCTACTAAAATAGAAGTACTCATTAGAAATCTCTCAGCCAAAAAGTCCAGGGCCTGATGGTTTTAATGCAACAGACTTTTAAGTCTGTTGTTTTAAGTCAAATAGACTTTCAAAGAAGACTCAATGCCAATATTTCTCTAATTATTCTACAAAATAGAAATAGAACAACATTACCCAATTTATTTTATGGAGCCACAGTTACCCTAAACCCCAAGCCATACAAAGACCCAACAAAGAAAGAGAATTACTGAGCAATTTATGAACATAGATATGAAAATGCTCAATAGAGGACATGCAAACTGCATCCAAAAATCCATAAAACAGATCATCCACTGTAGAGAGAATATCTTGTATATTGTATGGATAAATAATCTGTAAATAAAAAAAAAAGCTATAGCCTATAGGAAAAAGTAGAATAGAAGGTGGGGCATCTAGAAGGCAGAAAGGATTCTGGGATAGAGTCAGGGATGGGAGGATTGGCCCTGGAATATGAAAGAGGAGAGAATATCAGAGATGAGCATAGAAGTCAGTCATATGGCAGAACTTAGATTAGAATAAATGTGATACTAACTCATGAGCTAGTCAGAGAACATGCCTATCTATATGCCCTAGGTATTTGTAAATATATTTGAGTCTCAGCATCATTATTCCAGGAGCAAGGGCCAGGAAGAAAACCATGCAGCTTACAGATCAAGTAGAGCAGATTCAAGTAGGCTTCATCAAAGAGATGCAGGGATGGTTCAATATACGTGATTCAATAAATGAAAGTCACCATATAAACAGATTGAAAAAACACAACCACTTCACCATCTCATTAGCTACAGAAGAGTCCTTTGACAAAATCCAACACCCCTTCATAAAAGTCCTGGAGACATTTGGGGTACAAAGGATATACCTCAACCTAATAAAGGCAGTTTATAGCAAACCCACAACCAACATTAACTTAAATAAAGAGAATGCAAAGCAATTCCACTAAAAGCAAGACAAAGTTCCCCACTCTCTCCCTATTTGGTATAGTATTTGAAGACTTATAGCAACAATATAACTGGAGGAAAACAAGGAGCTATAAATTGAAAAGAAAGAAGTCAAAGTATCTATAAATGCAGATGATTCTCTCTCTCTCTCTCTCTCTCTCTCTCTCTCTCTCTCTCTCTCTCTCTCTCTCGGGATATATATATATATATCCCTAAACACCCAACCTGGAAACTCCTACAGATGATAAACTCTTTCATCAAAGTAGCTAGATACAAAATGAAGTCACAAAAATCAGTAACCTTTCTATATTACAAATCACAAACAGGCTGAGAAAGAAGTAAGGGAAACAATGCCTTTAACAATAGCCTAAAATAACATAAAATATCTTGAGGTATGTCTAACACAGAAAGTGAAAGACTTGTATGACAAAACTTTAAGTCACTGAAGAAGGAAATTGAAGAAGACATCAGAAGATAAAAAAAAAAAAAAAAAAAAAAACTCCCACGCTCATGGATTAATAGAATTATGATCGTAGAAATCGTTATCCTATGATAAGCAATCTACAGATTCAATAAAAGCTGCATCAAAATTCTTCACAAAAACTGAAGGGACAATGTATGTAAACATAAAAACTCAGGAGGGCTAAAATCATCCTCAATAATAAAAAGGACTGTGGGAGTTATCTCTATCCATGATTTCAAGTTAAACTACAGAACTTTCATTGTAAAGAAAACACATGGATGCATAAAAAGAGATATGTTGATCAATGAAATCAAATTGAATACCTAGACATAAATCCATAAAACTAAGGACACCTGATTTTTAATAAAGGATCCCAAAATACACACTGGAAAAAATGACAGTATATTCATCAAATGATGCTGAGCACACTGGGTGTCTGAATGTAGAAGAAATCAAATAAATCTATATTCATCACACTGCACAAAAGTCAACTTTAAATGGACATGAAAACCAGATACCCTAAGCCTGATAGAATAGAAATTGGAGAATAGCCTTGAACTCATTGGCACAGGTGACAACTTTTGAACAGAACACCAATAGTTCAGGCATAAATGATTAATAAGTGGGTCCTCATGAAATTGAAAACCTTCTACATGACAAAAGATATTATTTGGACAAAGTGGCAATCTACAGGGTAGGAAAAGTTTTTTTTTTTTTTTTTTTTTTTTACCAACTCCGCATCAAATATCCAAAATATGTAAAGAACTCAAGAAACTAGATCTCAAAACCCAAATAATACAATTTTGTAAACTGGGTTATAGATTGAAACAGTTCTTAAAAGAATTTAAAGTAGCTGAGAAACATTAAGCAAATGTTCAACATCCTTAGCCATCAGAGAAATGCAGATCAAAACTAGTTTGAGATTTCATCCTACATTTGTCAGAATGGCTGAGATCAGAATTCAACTGACTACTCATGGTGGCAGGAATATGGAATAAGAGGAACACTCATCCATTTCTGGTGGAAGTAAAAACTTATACAGCCACTATGGAAATCAATATGCTAGCTTCTCAGGAAGATGTGAGTCTGTCTACCTTAAGATCAAATTGTACAAGTCTTGGGCATGTACCCAAAAGATATATACTTTATATACTATAGAAGAGACACTTGCTCCACTATGTTCATTGCTGTTCTCTTTATAATAGCGAGAAATTGGTAACATTTTCTAGATGTCTCACAACAGAAAAAGAGTAGAGAATATATGGTATGTTTCCACAATGGAATATTATGCAGTTATTCAAAAACTAAAATCATAAAACCTGCAGGTAAATCAATTGATCTAGAAAAAGCCATCCTGAATGAAGTATCTCCAATTCAGAAAGATGTTATGTTTTCCCTTATATGTGCATATAAGCTATTAAATCAGTGATAACCAAGCTATAATCTGTAAAATCTTAGTTTATGTAAGAATAAAAAACATTTTTTTTAAAAGGGAAAAGTCCTGACATGACATTATGAGACAAATAACAACCAAAGATGCTGTTGAGTTCATTTTCTGATGGCCATCTACTGATGGGTATGCAGCCTACCCTTTACATAACCCATAACTAAGGTTGTGTAAAGAGTAAGGGACTAGGGAGCAGATCAACCTTTCTAGGAAAGGGAAATATAACAGATAGTTATGGATGGATGGGTGAGGTTGGGGACTGTGATGGGAGGGAAGAGGGAAATGAGGCAGGGAATATGGGGAGACAGCTATAGTTGAGGGGTATTTGAGGGGTAGTATGAAAATTTAGTGTAGAAGAAGCTCTTTAAAATATATACATATAAAAAGGCAATCTAAATGAAATCACTAAACAATGGGGAGACAGAGGTCTAATTGGTCATCTCTTGTGACCAAATGAAGATTTTAGTAGTGGGAATGGGTTTCAAACTAACTAACTGGGAAAACAAACTACTCTTAAGGGTAGGCTGCATACCCATCAGTAGATGGCCCTCAGAAAATGAACTCAACAGCATCTTTGGTTGTTATTTGTCTCATAATATCATGTCAGGACCTTTCCCTTTTAAAAAAAATGTTTTTTATTCTTATGCTACATGCCCTTTGTAAATATATTATGGCTTTCAGTTTAGAGTTCTTATAGGATTTCTGAATTTGCAAATGAGTGGGTTTCTGCATTCATATTTATTTCTTGTGCCTTTTCTTTGGGTTATTTTTCTTCTGTCTGTTTTGTCTTATTCTTGTGTTAGTTTTTGTTTTATCTCATTGTATTCTATTATTATTTCTTAGAAACCTTTCCTTTTTCTAATGAGATACCTCAAGGCTCAGGATGAGGGAGAAGGTGGAGAGGGTCTGGGAGGCATATGAAACTGTACTCAAGTGGAGGTAAAAGTGTAATCAAGATATATTATGTGAGAAAAATTTCATTTTCAATACAAATAAAAATTAGAATAGAAGAGAATGACAGCCTCTATGATTTTTAAACATATTTGTAAAATTGTTGTAGTATAATTTTGGAAAAATAAATATAAATTATACAAAAAATAATTCAGGATTACCATTGTCATATCTTGTGAAAGGTATGACCAATTTACTAATATTAGAGATGAAATATTAAAACACAGTGTTTACAGATGAATAAAGAAAAGTGAGAATCTCAGATGTAGATAAATAATTGGAAATTTGGAAATGCTATTATAATGTATTGAAAAACATGACATACTTAAGGACAATGTAACAAAATATGAGCCTTATGCACTGAGCTGCAATACTGGTGAGCAATATATTAAAGACTCAAATTAGTGGAATACATTCCATACTCATGGGTTAGAACACTCAGTATTGTTTCTTTCAAGTTTATTTCAAGCAACCTCAATATAATTTCCTTTGAAGAGGTACAGAAACTGGTAAATTGTAAAACATGCATTATGATGCAAAAAGACATAAAATGGACAAAACATGAAAATGAGGAATTATTGCAATTTTAAAACTTTGTATAAAGCTACATGGAATGACAGTGAGGTATATTTGCATAAAGCAAACTGTAGATTCATGAATCAGACCAGAATCCAGAACGTCCCAATTGAATATTGACAGAAGTATCAAGGTCACTTGTTAAGGAAGGGATATAGTCTTCTAAATGGTGGGTGGACTTTTATTCTCACACAGTTTATTAAAGTAAATTTGAAATGAGCTAGTGGCCTGAGTGTAGGAGTGAAACTAGAACATTTTCTGGAAAAAATGTCTCTGTGATGTTTGGATGGAGAATTCCCCAGACTAAAACTTCAGCATAAAAACAAAGACTGTCATTCTTTTTGTAAAAAAATAATTATTTTATTTACTTTATATTCATACTAAAGTTTCCCCTCCCTCCATCTCCTTCCAGTCTTTCTCCCATATCTACACCCTTCCATCCACTCCTCCTTCTCTTTAGAAAAGGGGAGGAGTCCCATAGATAGCAACCAGCTTTGGCATATCAAGTTACAGTAAGACTAGGTGCATCTTCTATTGAGGCTAGACAAGGCTGCTCAGTAGGGGGAAAGGGTTCAAAAGACAGGCAACAGAGTCAGAGACAGCCCACACTCCCACATTTAAGAGTCTTACATGAAGATCAAGCTACACAACTGTTTCATATAAGCAGAGGGCCTAGGCCAGTACCATGCATTTTCTCTGGTTGGTAGTTCCATCTTTGTGAGCCCCACAGGTCCAGGTTAGTTGAATCTGTAGGTTTTTTGTGTTGTTGACCCCTGTTTTAGTTAGAGTTTTTATTTCTGTATAAACATCATGACCAAGAAGCAAGTTGGGGAAGAAAGGGTTTATTTGGCTTACTTCCATATTGCTGTTTATCACCGAGGAAGTCAGGATTGGAACTCAAGCAAGCCAGTAAGAAACATCCCTCCATGGCCTCTGCATCAGCTCCTGATTCCTGACCTGCTTGAGTCCTATAATCTGGATCCTATAATCCTTTCTCCTGTCTTCAATAAATTGATGTGTCCTGTCAACAACAAATTGTAGATTGAAGGTTTTATGGCTGGGTTAGTATCCTAATCACACCATTGAAAATCTTGCCTAGGTACAGGAGATGGCTGGTTCAAACTTGTACAGCCACTTTGGAAATCATTTTGGTGGTTTCTCAGAAAATTATGAATAGATGTACCTCAAGACCCAACTATACCACTCCTGGGCATATATTCAAAGGATGCTCCACCACTATACTACAAGGACACTTGCCCAACTATGTTCATAGCAGTTTTATTCATAATAATCAGAAACTAGAAACAATCTAGATGTCTCTCAACTGAAGAATGGATAAAAAAAAATGTGACATTTACACAATGGAATGTTACTTAGCTAATAAAAACAATGACATCACAAAATTTGCAGGCAAATGGATGGAACCAGAAAAGATCATCCTGAGTGAGATAACCCAAATCCAGAAAGACAAACATGGTGAGTACTTACTTTTATATGTAGATAATATTTGTAATATTTCTATATGGCTATACTACAATCTACAGAACCAAAGAACCTAAGTAACAAGTGGGGCTCAAGGGGGACTCATGAATATCACTGAAAAAAAAATAGAATAGACTTCATGCATTGTGAGTGGATGAGGGGAAGGGGACGAGATGTGGGAAGGGTAGAGATGGGAACAGGAAGGATCAGGTAGGTGGGGAGGACAGAGGAAGGAGTACTGAGAGAGACAACTGGAGATGGTGGGAAAGGGGAACATCTCTGGGACAAGCTAGAAACCAAGGGCAATGAAAACTCCCAGGAAATTATGAACTTAACCCTAGCTAAGACTCCCAGCAGGGAGGGATATGGAGCCTGAACTGAAGGAGGATTGTTTGTTTTAAGCAGTGTTGTTAGGAGAATGTAAGAGAAACCAAAGTCTAGTAGAAAATACTTGTAAAACATCTTCTGTGAAAAATTTCTTTCACAATGTAACAAAACCTTTTAAAATTCAATACCAAAAGGAGAAAACTTGTTATTTGAAGTTATGATAAATTATTTAAATCGGTTCACATAGATAGATGTTATAAAACAAGGCCATGAAAAATGGTTCAACACCCTAATGGTCATTAGAGAAATGTAAATGAAGTGGCATAATATACCTACGCACTACGGTAACAACTATGAAAAAACGTGTCAAAATCTTAAAATACAAAATACTTTCAAGTATTAGAAGACTTCTGCAAGGAATGGGAAATTTATAGAACACCTAGAACCCTCATGTACTCCTTGTGGCAATGCAGCATGATATTGCCCTTTTGATATTCCCAAAACAATACAGGTTCTTGCCATTCTTTTTTTTTTTTATTAGACATTTTCTTTATTTACATTTAACATGTTCTTCACTTTCCTGGTTTCCACTCCAAAATACCCCTTTTCCCTCCCCCTTGCCCTTGCACACCAACCCACCCTCTCCTGCTTCCTGGCCCTGGCATTCCCCTAAACTAGGGCCTAGAGCCTTCACAGGACCAAGGGCCTCTCCTCCCATTGATTACCAACTAGGTCATCTTCTGCTACATATGCAGCTGGAGACATGAGTCCCACCATGGATACTCTTTGATTGGTGGTTTAGTCCCAGAGATCTCTGGGGATACTTGTTAGTTCATATTGTTGTTCTTACTATGGGGTTGCAATCCCCTTCATCTCCTTGTGTCCTTTCTCTAGCTCCTTCATTGGGGACCCAGTGCTCAGTCCAGTGGATGGCTGTGAGCATCTACTTCTGCATTCATCAGGCACTGGCAGAGCCTCTCAGGAGACAACTATATCAAGCTCCTGTCAGCAAGCACTTGTTGGCATCCACAATAGTGTCTGAGTTTGGTGATTGTATATGGGCACGAGAACTAGATGATAGAACTATATTGTTGAAGACATATGCCTTGGTTACCAGACGTGGAAAAATCAAGCTCAAAGTAATCCAGAAGCTTCCATCCTGCTGCAAACTTTCATAGTATTAGAAGGGGAGACGAAGGGTTATAGGGGAGGAGAGGCATTCCAAATTTGCTTGGCTGTGAACTCTATGAATTACTATGCCAACCTCTTAGGCAAGATGAGTCCACTGGTGAAATAGTGGCATAACTGTCGTGAAGGTCATTAGCTTCTTTTATTGAAATTGAGGATTGCTCTGCATATGGGAATCCATGCCTGGGCCATGAGATCACAGACCCTTGGAAGGAACTGAATATTGTTTTGTTGACATACTATGTGGTAGA
This sequence comes from Montemys delectorum, assembly GCA_019843815.1. Classification (NCBI taxonomy): domain Eukaryota; kingdom Metazoa; phylum Chordata; class Mammalia; order Rodentia; family Muridae; genus Montemys; species Montemys delectorum. The sequence continues at coordinate 4,053 of JADRCD010185914.1, read as the reverse complement.
TTGAGTATGCCTAGTCCAAGGAGTGGCACTATTTGGTGGCCTGCCCTTGTTGGAGTAGGTGTGGTCCTGTTGGAGTATGTGTGCCACTGTGGGCATAGGCTTTAAGACCCTCATCCTAGCTGCTGGGAAGCCAGTCTCCTCCAGCCTTCAGATGAAGATGTAGAACTCTCAGCTCCTCCTGTGTTATGCTGGATGCTGCCATGCTCCCACCTTGAAGATAATGGACTGAACCTCTGAACCTGTAAGCCAGCCCCAATTAAATGTTGTTCTATAAGAGTTGCCTTGGCAGTCCTCTGCTGTATATGTGTCAGGGGCCTTATATCAGGTGGTACATACAGCCTGGTTGGTGGCTCACTGTCTTATAGATCTTGGGTGTCCAGGTCTTGGTGTCTGCTGGTCATCCTATGGGGTTGTACTCAGCTTCTTCCAGCTTTTCCCTAATTCAACCACACTGAAAGAAGTGTGGTCCTCAATGAAAGAAGAAGCACCTAACTCTTGAAAGACTTGAGTTCCCAGGCAGTGGTGAGGTCTGGTGGGGTCAGGGTGAGGGGGTAGAGTGTGTGTGTGTGTGGATGGGGCCATTCTTTTGGAGATTGGGGAGGAAGAATAGGATGAGAAACAGTTGGAGGGTGGACCGGGAGGGGGATAATGACTGGACTGTAAAATTGATTAAAGAATTAAAAAAAAAAAATTGCCCTGGTCATAGTGTCTGTTCATAGTTGTAAAACATATTGTCAAACTGCCTTCTAATATTTATATTTATTCTTACAGACAAATGATACTTCTCTTATTCAGAGAAACCTCTCTTTTCAGTGAATAGTGGTAAATTCAGAGACTCAGGGCTGGTCAAGTTTCTGAGAACACATGGCGTGACTGTTGAGTCTTCAATCCTACACAGTTATAGTACTTCATATGAGGTTTAAGGAACATCACAGAAGAGAGCATAAAGAATGTAAGTTCCATAGTAGAGTGAGAAGTGCTGCAAAAATACATCTTCAGGGCATGACACAGTCATTGCAATTGTGATCTTACAGCATCTGTGATTGCTTCACTGATCCTCCACAAAATTGGACTGTATTTGTCATTGGTCAACTATGAGCATGGGAAGGGCTCATCTACAACCTGCTAACCATTGGCCACTGATAAATTTGGAGGAATTTGGTGTACAGTCATTGTCTTCAGTGGATAACCCATTCATTGCCAAATACATGGTCACATAGATGACCCTTAGTTAAATTCAGGGTCTCAAAACAAACAAAGACTTCAATGAGGGACAGGGTAAAGAGGAAAGAATGGGATGACAGGGGTGGAAGGAAAATAAGAGAAGGTAGGGTAAGACTAATCAAAATGCATTATGTATATATGAGAAACTGATAAAGAACATGTTTAATCAATTTAAATAAGAGCAAAATTTTGGTACTTCCTTAAATAATTAAAAAAAATAGCTTAGAATATAGCCCAGAAATCTTATGCCTAGATAGTTATTTAAGGGAATTTTAAACAGTGTTCTCAGGGCTGACTATTTGGTACTGGATAATCAACTGGTGTGTTCTTTCCCAAGGAAAACTATTTCTTCTGCTCTCAGCATGCCTTAATTGCCCTTAGTTCTTTGTCTAAGACTGATGCCTCATAGGCTTTTGCTTATCCACTTTTATATATCTATTGTTACTGTTGTGTAACTCATGGTTAGGCAGTCATATTAGTAAGACTTTATGAGTATAGCTTCTGACTTTCCTAGGAGATCCAATTTGATTCTCTGGCTCTTATTGTCTTTCTCTTTCCCTGTTTTGCAATGATCCCTGAACCTTAGGTATAGGAATTGCACTATACTGTATTGGAACTGGGATCCATATCTGCATTTTGACTGGTTGTGACATCTGTAATAGTCTTTGTTTGGGACATGATGGAAGTGCCTTTCTCTTGATTGTTCCAATGTTCACATGGCTACATACATTTGTTAAAGATCATCAAGTATGTGTGTGTGTGTGAACAAAATATACTGAATTTTTCTGAAAAGACAAGAAATACAAGACTAGAACACTAAAATTGTATTTTACTGCTGCACAGTAGACCAGCTAAAAGAAAACCCTCTCCAAGCCTGAACCACTTCAAAGGTAAGGAAGGCCATGTTTTGAGGCACATGCAGTGGAAGTTCACTTTCCACTGGGTCTCAGCACAGGTTCCAAAGTGGTAGTAGTCCCTTCAGCCATATGCTGTTAGAGAACCTCCAGAGGAAACCAATATGAGATAAGATGAAAATCTCCACTGTCTGTCAGGCTTTTTGGGTCTGAGTAACTTTAGAACAGGAGGTAAGGGGATGGTGGAGGATGTCAGAAGAGAGAGCTCATATGCATGTCAGCTATGGTCATGTGAGAGTCAGTTCTCAAAGGCAAATGAATAGGGATGTTTTCATCATTAGAGAACAGCCAAGTGTCAAGTTCTATTCTGTAATAGGTAGGACAATAGCAACATAAATAACCTTCCTGTCTCTCTATCTAAAGGATGAAAGTGGTCTATAATAACATCTTAAAAGAGAGACTGTTCAAATTTTGAGTGTAAATTTGTGTTCTGTCAATAAAGTGTCTAGCATCATAGTAAAACTGAAATCAGGGATTTTTGTCTGTATTATCTCATTCTTCTTCTCCATGGAAAACTGGCAATAATTATTAGAAGGTTCTAGGTGTATAATTTGTTTGAGATCTATGCTGACTTGACTGGCAGGGGGACTAATATGTCTTCGAAAAGAAGTGAATGCAAAGCTTATAGCTGGGTAATCTTTAATGTTCTCTTTGATCTTTCCCCAAATGAGGACTGTGCATACAATTGGGCTATAAAGATTCCAAGAGGGTTCTACCTAGTTTGGTGAAAGAAAATTCAACTCCAGATGCTTAAAGAAGTCTTCTTCTAATGGACTCAGGGGAATGGAAAATTGGGTAGGATGGAATTTGAGTCTTTAATCTCCTTTGCTTTTAATACAAAGGCAAAGTAATTTGATTTTATATGCTAATATTCATCAATTTGATTTTGGCATTGTATTCTCGACTTGCAAAATTTGTAATGGAAGAAGCTTTACCTGCAATTTAGAATATTTTGTTATTGAAAAGTTTCAGCATATTTTAGTGTCATCATTTCATTTTAATGAAAAATCTCCAGCTGTTTGTAATACAGGATGAAAAGCAGAATAGGTTGTGATTGACTCCAGTACAGCTATTCATTTAATATATGCTCCATTAACTTAATAATTTTCTGGAAGCAACAATCATCACCATCTTCTCCTAGTGCCATGAAGAATGTTGTCAGTGTTGACAGGGAAGCCTGGTGTAGTAGAGCTATTAGATAGGTTGCTGATGTTCCCCCTGGTGACAATGCCAAATCTCCTGCTAGATCACAGGATCAAATGTTAAGCTTCCTGGATTGAAAGGGAAAAAATAGCCAAAGAATCATAGTCAACATAGATTCCTCTGTTCTAGTGATTCTAATGTTGATTAAGCTTAAAAGCTACTGAATTAGATGAGTGATTCAGCAACATAAAGAAGGTGCTGGAAATACGAATTCTCAGGCATCACTTATGCACACTGAACTAGAAACCCAAGAGGGACCAGTGACCTGCATTTATCAGACTAACAAGGACTGTGAGACACACTCAAGCTTGAGAGCCCCTTCAGTGGAATGGCATGGTGGGGCCACACCACCCTCATGAGTTGGATCTAAAATGGGAGCAAATGATTATACTTCTGAGAATGGAAGAAAAGTGATCAGGTGAAGTTTTTTGAGGGCACACATTTTTTTTTTTTTGTATTTTCTTTATTTACACGTACATTTTCCCCTTCCCATTTTCTCCTCCAAAACAAACAAACAAACAAACAAACAAAAACAAGAACAAACCCCTTTTGCCTCCCCCCTCCCAATGCCTGTCCCCCCACCCTCTCCCACTTATTGGCCCTGGCATTCCCCTACACTGGGGCACAAAACCTTCACAAGGCCGAGGTCCTTTACTCCTATTGATGATCGAATTTGCAATCCTCTACTATATACCTGCTGCCAGTACATTCA